>WEDG01004448.1:0-148869 GCA_017591395.1 Schistocephalus solidus
AGGAACACTGAGGTTCCGCTGTGCCTTGTAGCTCACTTTAGATTCTCGCGGCAGTCACAAGCATAGTGACTTGAGATATATGTTGATAAGAAAGAACCTAAAACAAGGGATTACCCGGGAATCGGAACAAGCGACCTTTGGTCATTGAGTGCAACGATTTCTACGGATTGAGCCATGGGCCCGTGCTTTTTATCGGCTGCGATCGGGAATTATGGACTATAAAAAGTGTGGTTTTCACCGATCTGGTTAAGAAACACTGATGTTCCGCTGTGTCTTGGAGCTCACATTTAGAGGCTCGCGGGCAGTCGCATAGCGACTCTGAGATATATGTTGATAGTGATGGAACCGTCAAAATACAAGGGAGAATGGAATGGCCATTTCTGGCTTTTTAGCCGTCATCAGACAGTCATACCCAATCCCAGGTGTGTATCAGCCGATTCGAACCCGCGACCTTGGTCATTGTGTGCAACACTCTAGCATCGTGAGCCACGGCCCGTTGTTTTGTCGGTTGCGATCGGGAATATGGACTGTGAAAGTGTGGTGTCACCGATCTGGTTAAGGAACACTGATGTTCCGCTGTGCCTTTGGTGCTCACTTAAGAGCTCTCGCAGGGCAGTCGCATAGCGACTTGAGATATAGGTGCTAAGATGGAACCGACAAACGATGCGCGGAGACCGGAATGGCCATTTCTGGCTTATTAGCCGTTATCAGCCAGTCATTCTCAATCCCGGATTATCCACACCTGGGATATATAAATTTGGCAGACCGGCAACCCGAGGAGTAAAATTCAAAGTAAACTAGGTTCTTTGGGGAAACAATTAGTAACTCTTTATTAGCAAATGTTTGGCGCTGGTCTCCTCCAGGTTGTCGTCGGACTTGTGGTAGGTAGACATGCGCTGACCAAAATTCGCGGCCACATCAGGGCCCGGCATGTGTTATTCCGCTGCGCTCCGCTAACAATAACTGAACATGGGGGTGCGGCGGCACGCTTTGGGGTGGCTAGGTCCTTCTTCTGCCTCCCGGTCTTCTTTGACTCTGCTGTCTTGAAACCGGGCTCGGGCGGGGAGGAGGAGAGTGCGGTAGCTGCAGCGCAAGGCTAATATCACTCAAACTTTATCAACGCACAAGTCACCGTCCCTTCACCCCTTCCGTAGAGCATACTGTAGACATCGTCGGACTACGGAGGTTGAACTGCTGTGGTGTATGTGCTCTCCTAAACGGGCACGTCGTAGATGCGTTGGACCAACACGGGCGCCACATCAGGGCACGGCAGGTGTTATACTGGGCTGCGCTCCCATAACAACTGCCAAACATGGGGGTATGGTGACACGTCTAGGGGACCCGGCCGCGCCAGCCACCTGCGTCCCTTCCAGCCTTTGGTATTCTTTGACTCGCTTGACACCGGGCCTCGGCGTGGGGAGGAGGAGAGAGCGGGTTAGCTGCGGTGCAAAAGGCTACCATCACTTAAAACTAATTTATGCGCAAGTCATCGTCACTGCACCACCTGGTGTGGAGCATACGGTGAACAACGTCGGATTACGACGGTCGAATCTGTCAGCGCGTGCAGAAAACAGGTAAAAATTTAGAAAGGGATTTGACCGGAAATACTGCACTGTGCAATATTGATTCGACGACACCTTGGAATAACCTTTTGGTTGAAAAATAAATCGACAACGAACTTCGTTTCTTGACGTCCTCGTACACCGAAATACTGCTGAGCCCTTTCAAACATTAGTTTACCACAAAGAAGCTCTTGCGGATGTTATCCTACATTATAAGAACCACCCTGTAGCCCACAAAGGAGGAGCACTGTCAACACCCTCATCAATCGAGTGCAAAATCTACTCGCCTCAACTAGCGAAATTTCTACCAAATTGAACTTTCTTATCTATTTATTCTGTTTTCCAGCAACAGTTACCCTTTGATATTGTGTAAAATAGCTGCATGCGACATCAGGAATTAAAAAGAAAAAGGATTAGGAAGCAGATTGTTCCGATCAATCGCGCTAAATTAAAAACTTTGCAAAACTTCCATACATTAAGAACGTGTATGAAATCGTTTAAAGATCACCTCGCCGAAGCACCACATTTACGTGGCGCACAAAACCAACAACTGCACTTCGAAACCAGGTTGTACACCTTAAGGACAGGGTTGGCTATTTAGATAGAAGTCATATACATCCCGTGCAACAATTGTAATGTGGTGATTTGCGCGAAACAGGAACATCGGTCTCTACACGCCTACACGAACATCATCATTTGGAGTGTAAAGATACGAGACCACCTGTCTTGTGGTTGCCATGCATACACTAGAATCTGACACAAATTTTGCATGGTACAAAAACGTGCATTGATGGCTTCATGCCCATCGAAGAGAGGCTTGGAATTCTTAGAGGACATTTATTCTGATGACTATTGTCATTAATCGGCACACTGAATTGATGCTGTGTACAACAATCTCAAGGAAAAGTGGAAAGGCGTTGAAGCTAATCCGAATGAGATGTCCAGCCACAATGACAGTTATAAGCAGTTCTGATTCAGCAATATCTATTTTCTGGCATCGCTTTTACACTTTTAACTGTTTCTGCAACACTTACTACAAGTCTGACGATTACCAGGTGCACCAGCGTCGAAAATTTACCTTAATAAAGCTACTTATTGTTTCTAAAGAACTTCTTTACTTCAAATTCATACAGATGCATAAAGATTATAATATGGGCACCCAACGATTATTTAAAAGAAGTGACGAATTTCTGTTAAGAAAAAGATATTAATTCTCTAATTTTTCAAAACTGATCCCTACGTCCTCTTCAATCAGGAACTACCCGCGTTCACGGGAAGATTATACCGTGTGCCAAGAAGTAATCAAAATATCTGGCTCAGTGCAACCACAATTTTCGTGGGTTTGGTGGTTTTCGGTAAATGCAATTCAATTAGACACGAGTAGTACTGTTCACTGTAGCACAAACTAGCCCTAATTTTAACCTAGGGCAAACGATTATCCAATGTGCGATGAAGACGGCTCTCACTGCACAGTCATTTCTGGCTGTTACCAACTCCCACGGAGGCATCGAAATTCATCCGACCATCTGGCGTTGCAGGCACTCTGTATTTATAGCCGGTTTCCATGCGACTGCCTGGCGAGGGTTCCTGATTAAATGTACATACAGACGCATGTTGTTTCTAACCAACAGTGCCTCTCACTGCGGTGATGAAATAGTAAGGCAGTGCCTCTCGCCACTTCAATCTTTGGCTCTTGCCTCCTTTCTTGCTTTAATGGATAGGGCTGCCTAGGACATTTTTATGCGATATGTACAGCAAAGCTGTCAGTTCATTATAATATGTCCCAATTTAAGCTGTCCATAATGATGCATTGCTGAGCTTCCTCAAGGATATAGACTGGCTCCTCGTTGATTTCATCTGCCCAGGTCACTAATTAATTATTAACTGTGATACTACTTGGTATTCTTTGAGCAACATTTTTAATATACTATTTTCATTTATCAACCTCGGCTCACCCCTTCTAACATTCGTGATGACGACAGGAGACCAGAGATAATTATATTTTCTTTAGCATATGTTTGCTTAAAGTGACTACTGTAGTAAGCACATGCCTGCATACATTTGTTTCACATTACCGCTGGCGAACGAAATATATCACCTAGCCGTATATCATTGATATATTTTTGTTGTCCCATGATTTCACTGACGTCACAAATAGGGTGTTCAAATGTGCGCATCGGCATTTCCATCAATTTAAATTAACTAAACTGAAAACGTTTGTGTCAGTAAGGTCGCAAAGGCTTAGTGCAGTTTGGAGATGATGTACGTAAGGCAGAGGATAGAGTTAGGCATGTCTTCTACTCTAAGCAGCTCCGGTGCCATTTAAGAGAAGCCCAAGCGTATTATTCATAACAAAATTAATTTTTACTTCCAGTTTACCAACAGATTAAAACAAATATGCGATGGGAATCAAGCGAGCACTGAACAAAACTCCAGGTTACTAAAAATTGATACTAGTGTTTTTAAATAATTAGTTTTATTCAGGAGAAAGAAAATCCAGTTCGTGGAATGATGGCAGGTTGCAAATTAGCATGCGTGTTTAAAATTAAAATTGTCCTAATCACAGTCAGGCAAATTGTTTGCCCTAGGTTTAAAACTTAGGGTTATTTTGAGCCACTGAAACATGTTATTGGTGTCTAATCGAATACATGTGTATTAAACCAGAAAACCAACAAAAGTGTCGTTGCAAGCAGACATTTTAAAAGTTTCTTCACAAGTTAACGGCAGAAGCCTCCAGTGGACACAGTTAATTAGTAAATTGTTTTTGTAAACATCACAAAGTCTGAAGATGACCTGAGGATAAATCCGGTCGTTTTGCGTGCTGGAGACAATCAGGCCGCCATGCTCGGAGACGACTGAGGCCCTAGGAAAATCATATATCCGAATGCTTAAGTAAATAGGTTTATTTATTTGGCACTGCTTGGGCGCCGTCAAATCCTTAGAACACAGGAAAAAACCTAAAACAAAACTCCTCTTTTCATTAACCACTTTTGATTTGGTTTGTTTGTTTGCTTGAAAAGCAGTGTTCGAAAATGAAGAGTTTGTGTTAAGTAAAAACCTGTTTTTCCAAATGTTCAGAAATAGCAAAAATTTGAAGTTAAAACAGTTTTACGGAATGGGGGATAAATGTATCAGGTAAGAATGGTTAGAGTCAAGACTAGTCTGTTATTGACGTTCGAGAGTATTCATTTGACAGAGGTAGAAACGTCTGCAGTCGATTTGAAGGGATAAGTACTTCCAATCAGATGCGAGCGCAGTCGATTCCGGTGTAGGGTCTGCCGACTAATTAGACTCAGTTGACTGATTGCTAAAAAAGTTGAAAAAAGATTAGGAGCAGGAAGAGTTCAACGGTAAGAAACGTTCAATGCAGTCCTACAGTCTTCATATTTGTATTATATAACATAGTGTTGAATTATGTTTGATCTAGCTGTATGAAACAGCTAGTACCATTCGTTTCATAAAGCTATATCAAAAACCTAGGCTTGCGGCTCGTTGCGCATTCGAATTACGTAGAGCATAAATGATTTTTAAAACCGGAATAAATATACTACTAATAGACTGAGATAAAAAAATATAATAAGTTTTGCAGGTTTTTTTAAGCAAATTGTTTAACAATCATAAAAATTATATATAAAAAAATAAGGACGCTATCCAAAAACATTTAAAAATGTAAAATTATCATAATTTTTTTAATTTGTTTTAAAAATTGAAAAAAAGCTGCTTTTTAGATAATGGGTATATAAATCATTAAATTTAGAGCCTTTACGCACAGCCAGAGAATAGGTATTTAAGAGTCTTGTAAGTTACTAACCACCAGTTGTAACTTGCCCATAACCAGATGATTAAATTCCTGGTTCATCTTGCATGAACGCTCATACTGTCTGATACTTGTCAGCAACTGAGGATTTATGCGGAGACTGTGAAAGATGGCATGGGCAGAACCACTGGGCATAGGCCTGAAGATCCTTTTTCTAAGAGTTCAATCACGATGTTGCGATCTGCCTATCTGTGTCGATAAGCACCATTCATGTCCTCAGTATCCTGTTAGTCTGAAATAAATCTGGTATAAAAAGGCAAGACCGGGCCAAGCCTACTGCTCTGAACCACTCCACTCTGCACATGCGGGATTGGAGATAACATGGTAGATCTTAACACGTTGTGTGCGACAGCCCAAATAATAAGATACTAAATTTACAAGTTAACCACACATACCAAAAGAAGAAAGATTCAAGAGAAAAAAAAACATCATAATTGCTATCGAAGTCCTTGCTAAAATAGAACAAGACTGTGCAAAATGCAAACTCATTGTCCCTAGGTTGTAGAAATTGATCTATGAAAGAGAGCTTTTAGGTGTCACAGGACCTTATTTTGAGGAACCAGTGCTGAGCCATACTCATTACTTCATTCACACACAATCTTTTCCATCATTAAGTTCTATAAAATTTTCGAAGCAGAAAAACATCAAAGCCGTGTTTATGGAAGGCTTCAATTTCGAGTGCGCGATTTACAGAGAAGGGGAGAAAAGTTCTTGTTTACATCCGTCTTTAAAATGCTGACTAAAAAACTCTCTAGTACTGGATTATGAGATTGAAGCACATGCAAATGAATACGGTTACGTTAAACAGGGTAAAATATTTAGAGTCGAGAATGGCAACGGTCAAAACATGGATGTTTGGAAGTGAAGCACCCGAAGGTTCGATAAACGGTTCCGACGAAAAAGCCTTGATTTTATCAGCCATAAACTGCGCTTCTGCTATGAGATTTTCAAAGGCGTCTTGAGGGAAAGGATGCGACGTCATTGCATAAGTCATTATTGTGCAGGAAAAAACACCGGATCTTGAAAGGGCAATGTCGAACGCACCAGCTGGCCGTTTCTCTTCAGAAAGCCTATTAGGCTGCTCAAAAATATGGCGATCAAGGGCAAAACGGGTAAGTTATTTTATAAAGGAAATCGATAAGTCTACATAGTCTGCAGGCTGTTTCGTACTAGTCTCTGACGTAGTCGTTGGAATTCATCCTTTGTTTCCTTTGCTTATAAAGTTAGCGGCTTTAAGCTATTGATCGGTAGCTCTATTGCTTAAGACCACAGGAAACGCGTACGTTGACTTGAGGAACATTTTACTAGTCTCCGTTAGCTGCTCCTTTAATTGCTTCCTGGTATCGGGAACACCGCGTAGGCCATCGCTGTATGGGCCCACGCCATTCTCGATTTGTCTTGCACACCCGCTAGATCGGGCATCGTAGTATTCAGTTGGTTGTCTGCTGATGGAAACAAAAATGGACGATGTTTGCCGGTAAGCTGTTTAGGCCTTCGGTTTTCAAATGCTCAGGTAACTTCCATGCATTTCATTAGGCATTCAGATTTAAACAGGTGACAGCAAAATACTTATGACATTGAATTTTTGTTCGGATGACAATATGCGGGCTTTTCGCTGTCTACTTAATTTTCCGTAAGTAGGAGAACATGAAGTTGAGGAGAGGAATTCGAACACCGAGAACATTCAGTTTTACCAAAAGACGGCTCTGAAGTACCATATCAAAGGTTTTCTTAAGATCGAAATAGATCACAACCACCAATTGCTCCTCATTACGGAGGGAAGTGATGAGGTCAAGAAAGTCGAAAGTGAAAAGTTTCACATGATTTTTCCTGTAATAAACCACACTCAGTAGAGTTCGAAATCTGATCTGGTAGGCAGAAGTCAGGAAGTTCGTTTAGAAATTATCTTCTCGAGACGTTTTGCTAGAACCGGACTTCTAGGCACGTCTCGATAATTATTAACATCAGACCGAGATCCCGACTTGAAGACTGGAAGAATAACATGTGTTTTCCATGTGTCAGGGAATAAAAGGTATAAAAGAGAGAGAGATACGCTTTATTTTGAAGGTATATCTTCAAAATTTTCCGCAATGAAGGCCTCTGTTCAGAGTAGATACAACTGGTTTGCAAAAGAGATGGCACCAGAAGAAAACTGAAAAATATATTGTATATTGTTTTGCATAATGTATACTTTGAGGGTTATGGACGTAGTCCTTGTTGACCCTATTTATATACAATCGAAATTATAAACGCCAGTTTATGCAGACAACATAAAATAAATTTAAACATTTTACATCAAACGTGTAGTGGTAAGACAAACATAAAGGGAAATAATGAAGTAAAGATAATTGTGGCCTGAAGATCGTCCTGCAGGGAGAGTAGCTAGTTATCAAAAATTAAGCAGTCTAACTCCGAAAGATATCCAGACTGGGCGAGAGCAATCTGAAAACCCGGAATGGAGTAATTATATACACCCAGAGATCCTTTCTCTGGTGAAAACCCATGACACTTGGTATGGAGGACAGCCAGATCGCAATAAACAACCGCTCGTTGGAACAATGACAGTAAAAACATCGGCCTCCAGTTGGATCAAAAAACAGTAGCCTTCTGACAGTTTGACCGTCGATGTTGACGACGTCCACCGTATGCTCACACAAGGTGGTGCAGGGACAGTTACTTGCGCGTTAATTAGTTTTAAGTGATAGTAGCCTTGCGCTGCAGCTACCGCACTCTCTCCTCCTCCTCCACTTGAGCCCGGTATCAAGACAGAGTCAAGAAGACTGGACATGGGAGAGGGCGCAGATGGTTGGCGCGGCCGGAGCCGCCCCTGGGTGTACCACCACACCTGACTCAGATCCCACGGAGAAGGAGTGCCATAAAAGCCACATTAAGAAGGAGCCATTGCAGCCTGACTCTCAGTCCACCAGTCAGCCACTCCACACAAAACACACATTGGGCTGAACACGCGGTCCGAGTTATCCCATCAGTTGGCAACCTTCCAAACCACGGCTTTTAGCGCACCGTGATAGTTTCAAGCGCTTCAGATTGCTTATAGTGATGAAAATGCGCTGAGATGTTGACCTCACTCTAGTTGCCTCCTACTCAGACGGTGGATGGCATTAGACATACGACCATTCTACCAATCCCGATCTAAATATTGTCCGATAATCTGTCCAGAAGAAGCTGTACTTTCTTTATATAAATGCACAGAGTTTTTTCAGAAACTAGGCTAATGAAAGTATGCATATGCATTGTGCATCCGGATGTCATTTCCATTACAGAAACTTGATTGCAGGCTAAAATATTTGATAGCGAAATTGCTATCGATTGAGATAGACTGCATAAAAAAGGTATGGGAATAGCAATCTACGTCAATAGAGCAATCATATCATCTGAACACAGACTTGCTTGCCTTAACATCTGCGAAGCAGTTTAGTTGAAACTAGAGGGACGTGGAGAACAAAATCTGAATTTCTTTACCATGTAAAAACCGCCAAATCAATCTGCAGAAATTGATGGGATGATGTTCAGAATAATGACTGATGCAGCTCAGGCTCAAAACATACTTATTGAGGATATGTTAATATAAAATTGCTTGACTTTAACAAGTTATCCGTAAAAGGTTCGCGTTATTTCTTATATTCCAGTTATTAAAGCTCATGATAAATCTCTTTCTCGAACACAATTTTTGATTTTCAACGAGACTTAAAGCGGCTCAAATGACGTATTGCTTTGAATGTCGTTATTTCAAAGGACACAATTGATGTGGGTGAATTTAGGTTACTCGCGCTGCTTGGTAAAAGTCACCATTTCATGCTCCTATGGGAATGCTGGTTGCACCCCAAGCAAACTGAAACTACTGATTTTCGGTTAAATTACCGGTGCGGGAAATTCTCTGTGATTAGAGATAATTTAACGGTACTAAATTGGCAGGGTATTCTAACTACAAATCCGTATGTCGATTGGAACATTCTCAGGGGCGTTATAAAGGACGCTATTCGTCGCAACTGCCCCATTAAAAAAGTCCAAAAGACAAACCGCCCTGTTTGGTTAACGCGAAATTCGAAAAGACAACTGACCCGAAAGCGTTAACTCTGGAACACTTATGTAGCAGCAACTCAACCCACGAATAACGAAGACTTTTGTCGAAAGCGTAACGCAATAAGATTAAGTATCCGCAGATCACGGAAGGAGTATGAGGCTGAAATTATAGAACGGGCCGTAGATAAGCCAAAAGTACACTTAAGATACATAAATTTTGGTTGAAGAAGAATAAAATGGAGACGATGGCAGTGTTGATAGGTAAAAACAACGAAGAAATTATGGAAAATTAAGATAAGGAAGAGCACCTTCGTCGGTTTTTGGCACCTGTGTTATAGTTGAAGCAGATTTTAACCAAAAAGAATTTCACACAAGTAGCAACTACGCAGTCACTGAGGACGTTGAATTCACAAAAGATGTGCAGAAGGAACATCTTACACTTAACGACACCAAGTCTCCGGGTGGTGGTCAAAAACCAGCAAAATTACAGAAGGAGCTTGCTATCGAACTCCTTAGAGCACTCTCTTGTAATTTCCCGTCGTCCTTCGATCGAAGCGACCTCCAGACCGTTATTGTGAAACATGTTACATGTCTTTTTTAAATCTACTAACCTCTCTTTGTAATGATAATCTAGCTGTAGTAGTTATCTATTATGATCTTAGTAAGGCATTCGATAAGTGCTTCATAGACGACTTCTAGCTAAACTAGAAGCTTAAGGATTTCGCAGTCCCCTTACTGAATTTATTAAATCATACCTTAATGATCGAAAACAAAACGTTTTGAGGGGTCCTCATACCCAAGTGCTACCCCGATTGTTAGTGGTGTCCTTCGAGGTACCGCATTAGGTCCTTTGTGGTTCTCACTGTATATAAATGATATTTCATCGATATTTTAACATTCTCAATATTTTATTTATGCCGATGACCTCAAATGCGTGCATTCCTTCTCTTACTCAACGACCGAACGATGCCTAGAACGAATTCATTCAGACTTAGACATTCGTTTGGCGCAGAGCTCCACATTGCTAATGGAATTCTCAAATTCTAAGTGTCGCTACATGAGTTTTGGGCCTGTAAGGCTGCGCACCCTCTTATTTTTGAAGGTTGCCTTATGATTGAATGTTCCTCCATCACGCCAATAAATTAGATCTTTCGCCTCATAGCGATAGAATTTAAGCCAAATCTGCTCAGATTTGCGGCTTTATTTCTTATAATTTCTACCATCCAGAAAATAAATTAGAAATTTATCGTATGTTTGTACTTCCCATTCATGAATTTTGCTGTCCTTTTTTCGGTTTACTGAACGAATCTAGCCGTTCAAATTTGAGAATGTCCAAAGACATTTCACGAAAAAACTCCTGTTTCCGTCTCTTTCAACTACTTTCCTACTCAAAAAGATGCCAGCTAACGAAGCTAAAATTTATTCGGGTCAGGAGACTGCTAGCAGGCTTTTGTCTCATTTCGGACTTAATAATAGCTAAACTCTCCCCCAAGCTGTCTGTAATTAACCCCGTTAGACTTCCTTATAACCTAAGAAATTCTGCACTAATTATACCTCCCACTGCATCCTCCACGTGTAAACGCTCTCTCTTCTTTGCTTCTAGGTATAGTTTCTTTGGAATAACTTGCCACTTTAAATTAGGTTGTTAACTAGCCTATCTGCATTCAAGCGAAGACTACACATTTATCTTAACACTGATTCTATTATCTTTTTATTTTCCTCATTTTTTCCCAGTAGCTTTCCCCATGACTCGGAGAGAGGACCATCGGGAATTTAAGTGAACCTCTTGGAAATATATTTTCGCTACCTCGAGTCATCCATGAATTAATTAATTAATTAACCATGATGTATCCTTTTATCACCAGTAATCCGAACGATGAAGTCATTCGGACGTTCAAATTCGGTGGTCCAAAGTCTAAAATGCTGACGCTTCGTTTGATATTAACCATCATCAGAATTCAATTTTGGATCGTAGGATACTGAGGACTTAAGTTCATTGACACATTTTCGTGAGATTTTGTTTCATATGCCTATGTGATCAAGAACGCATCATCTCGATGTTTAATTATCTCATTTTAAAATGCTCCTGCTTTATTACCCTACCCTACCACCTTACCTTATTTTCCTAAGCAGTTTTTTCTCCTACCTTCTATTCGAAAATGAAGGCCTATTGAACTCTGCCTCCATTTTTAAGGTAGGAGTTTTTTTCACTGCGTATTTTTTTCTAGTTCACCATTAATTTCAAAACATCGCTAATTATTGACATAGCAGGACAAGTTCTGTCTACATGATTAAGTATTTGTATATTTTATCTGCACACATTGCCAGAACTTTATTTCGTTGCTAATGTTTGTTTAGACAGTGCCTTGCCGGTGCTTGCCAAATATAAATTATATTATTCTATAAATACATACCATAGTCACAAGGATGGATGCAGAACCAGCGATAAAATTTATCTACCTGTGAACCTAACATGAATTTACTGCAAAGTCATGTAGAGGATCATCAAAAAAGGCCAGCATGAGGTTTCGCGAAGAAAAACTTCCTTGGCAGTGCCTTACAAGGATTTCGACAAAAACAATACTTTTTAACAAAATCTGATATATTTAATGGAACAGTTCATTATTTTTTTAGTTCAGTATAGTTCATTACATTTAGGGGAATTAGGCATTGCCTTTGGAGACCCTATTAAAGCACTTTACCTTAAATATTACAGTCGAAATACACGTAACTGCATAGAAGTGAATAACATGTTTACATAGAAAGAAAATAGTTTTGCAACAGTGGAATCAAGGCACAGTCACCCTGAAGGACGGATGATTAAAAGTGGTTTTGAACGAATAGGCGCATTTATTGCTCATATTGTTTCTATTGCGGCGTCGTTGGACTTCCGTTTGAAATTCGCTCGTCACCAAGCTTTGATTTTTGGCCATTAATCTGTTCCCAAAATCAGGACTCAACGAAATAAGTTATCATTGGATCACATTTTGTCTGTTTATCAGGATCAGCCTATAATTGTTTATAGACATTGTGATATTCAGGTACACGAAAATTGATATCGGAATCTTGATAAATAAGCTAACTTAGCTTCATTTCGATCCTGCCTCATACGGGCTTCAGAAAACATTCTCTCGCCAGGAAAGGTGTCTACATCAGAAAGGAACGGAGAACCACTGGCAAACTCACTTCGAAGGCTGCATCATTCTTTGCTTCGTATTAAAATTCGGAAAAGCACTTCTTTTTTGTGCTCAGTAAACTATTCGCTTGATAATTTAAGCTGCTCGTTAAAATTTAATGCATCCTCGTAGAGATCTTGCTGGCATGGAAAACGCAAATGTTCACGACCCGACCACGCGAGAAAATTATTCACCGCTTCGGTCAGGACTCGAAATACCAACCTCTCGATTAGCTACCGATGCCATTGACCGCTCGGCCACGCCCGGGAAGCCAGCAGACAAAACAAATAGTATACACTACAAAAATAATGATCTCTCCTATCTTTGTAAACCTTTTTCGATTTCATGTGACAAAATCTTGCCAGAAATACTCAAGTTACTCTCAGCAGACCGAGAAGAACCACAAAGCAGCAATTTTGAAGAAAGCAGTGCACTACTGAACATTACCAAAACTAAGCTAAACAGTGAAGGGCTGGCAAACTGTGATGGATGCCAAGGACTCACAACCAGAGTTTTGAGAAAAGAAGGAGACCTCGATCTCCTATCGGAAATAATATCAGTCCTCATAAAACATAACAAAATTAACTCACCGAAACACGATGCAAATGAGCTGAAAAACATCAGCAAGCTAGACCAAAATCATCGCAAGTAAACGGTAGAATTCAATAGGCACAACATTAAGCATCGAAAAATTAGGCTCGTGAGAGATAAGCGTAGGGAGTCTCGGGCACTAAGTGATGGCAATTCATCAAAATCTGTTGTTCTTATTTTCCATGTTCGGTCATCGGCTAAGCGTCTGAATGTAACTCCGCCCTTACTCGACAGTAACAAAAAAATTGTTCCAGACGATTTGGGCAAAGCAGAGTTGTTAAATTCGTTTTTTTCCAACCACTTTACCACTGAAACTAGCCCCACTCCCACAATTCCTCTGCTTTCAAATTCGCTTCTAACAACCATTAATTTCTCGCCTTCATGTATTCATAAGGAAATAGCCCACCTAAAAAATTCACATTCGGTTGGAACTGATAACATTCCAAACTCGCTTATTAAACAGTTAAGGGATTTTCCACCTTTACTAAGCAAGTTATTCTCAGTATTTCTCGAAAATGGTTTCTTCCCCGATTACTGGAAAACTTCTATTATAAGACCAGTTTTTAAATCTGGTTCCCGCTCGGACATTCATAACTATCGCGGTGTTCATAAAACGCCCTCTCTTGCTTAAACTCTTCGAAAAACTAATTGCAAAACAAATCACAGATTTTTGCATAAGCAATCAAATTATCAACTTTTCTCAACACGACTTCTTACCCAACCGCTCTTGTGAAACCTGCCACATGTCTTTTCTAAATCTACTAACCACTCTTCGTAATGATCATCTGTCTGTGGTAGTTATCTATTTTGATCTTAGTAAGGCATTCGATAAAGTGCCTCATAAACGAATTCTAGCTAAACTAGAAGCTATAGGATTTCGTAGTCCCCTTACTGACTTTATTAGATCATGCCTAAATGATCGAAAGCAAAATTTTTTAGTAGGGTCCTCGTACTCAAGTGCTACCCCGATTGTTAGTGGTGTCCTTCAAGGTACCGCATTAGGTCCTTTGTTGTTCTTACTGTATATAAAAGATATTTCATCGATAGTTAAACATTCTCAATCTTTTATTTATGCTGATGACCTCAAATGCGTGTATTCTTTTTCTAACTTTACGACCGAACGGTGCCTAGAACAAATTCATTCAGACTTAGACGATCTTTCGACCTGGAGCTCCACATGGCTAATGCAGTTCTCACCTACTTAGTGTCGCTACATGAGTTTTGGGCCCGTAAGGCTGCCGCAACCTCTTATTTTTAAGTTTGCCCTATGATTGAATGTTCCTTCATCAATGACATGGGCTTAAGCTACACCAATAAATTAGATCTTTCACCTCATGCCGAAATAATTACGGCCAAAGCTGCTCAGATTTGCGGCTTTATTTCTTATAATTTCTATTTTCCTGAAATTTAATTAAGACTTTATCGTATGTTTGTACTTCCCATTCTTGAATTTTGCTGTCCTTTCTTCGGTTTAATGAATGAATCTAGCCGTTCGAAAATTGAAAATGTCCAAAGACATTTCACAAAAAAACTCCTATTTCCGACTCTTTCAACTACTTCCTACTCAGCAAGATGCCAGCTAATGAAGTTTAAATTTCTTTGGGTCAGGAGACTTGAAGCAGGCTTTTGTCTCCTTTTCCGACTAAATAATAGTTCAACTCTCCCCAAGATTTCTGTCATTACCTCTGTTAGTCTTCCTTATAACCTTAGAAATTCTGCGCTAATTATACCTCCCCTGCATCCTCCACGTGTAAACGCTCTCTCTTCTTTGCTTTCAGGTATTGTTTTCTTTGGAAGAACTTGCCACTTGAAATAAGTTCGTTTACTAGTCTATCTGCATTCAAGCGAATACTGCACATTTATCTTAACACTGATTCTATTAACTTTTTATTTTCCTCATTTTTTCCCAGTAGCTTTCCCCATGACTCGGAGAAAGGACCATCGGGAATTTAAGTTAACCTCTTGGAAATATATTTTCGCTACCTCGAGTCATCCATGAATTAATTAATTAATTAACCATGATGTATCCTTTTATCACCAGTAATCCGAACGATGAAGTCATTCGGACGTTCAAATTCGGTGGTCCAAAGTCTAAAATGCTGACGCTTCGTTTGATATTAACCATCATCAGAATTCAATTTTGGATCGTAGGATACTGAGGACTTAAGTTCATTGACACATTTTCGTGAGATTTTGTTTCATATGCCTATGTGATCAAGAACGCATCATCTCGATGTTTTAATTATCTCATTTTAAAATGCTCCTGCTGTATTACCACTACCTGTATTACCCTACCACCTTACCTTATTTTCCTTAGCAGTTTTTTCTCCTACCTTCTATTCGAAAATGAAGGCCTATTGAACTCTGCCTCCATTTTTAAGGTAGGAGTTTTTTTCACTGCGTATTTTTTTCTAGTTCACCATTAATTTCAAAACATCGCTAACTATTGACATAGCAGGACAAGTTCTGTCTACATGATTAAGTATTTGTATATTTTATCTGCACACATTGTCAGAACTTTATTTCGTTGCTAATGTTTGTTTAGACAGTGCCTTGCTGGTGCTTGCCAAATATAAATTTTATTATTCTATAAATACATACCATAGTCACAAGGATGGATACAGAACCAGCGATAAAATTTATCTACCTGTGAACCTAACATGAATTTACTGCAAAGTCATGTAGAGGATCATCAAAAAAGGCCAGCATGAGGTTTCGCGAAGAAAAAACTTCCTTGGCAGTGCCTTACAAGGATTTCGACAAAAACAATACTTTTTAACAAAATCTGATATATTCAATGGAACAGTTCATTATTTTTTTAGTTCAGTATAGTTCATTACATTTAGGGGAATTAGGCATTGCCTTTGGAGACCCTATTAAAGCACTTTACCTTAAATATTACAGTCGAAATACACGTAACTGCATAGAAGTGAATAACATGTTTACATAGAAAGAAAATAGTTTTGCAACAGTGGAATCTAGGCACAGTCACCCTGAAGGACGGATGATTAAAAGTGGTTTTGAACGAATAGGCGCATTTATTGCTCATATTGTTTCTATTGCGGCGTCGTTGGACTTCCGTTTGAAATTCGCTCGTCACCAAGCTTTTGATTTTTGGCCAATAATCTGTTCCCAAAGTCAGGACTCAACGAAATAAGTTATCATTGGATCACATATAGTCTGTTTATCAGGATCAGCCTTTAATTGTTTAAAGACATTGTGATATTCAGGCACACGAAAATTGATATCGGAATCTTGATAAATAAGCTAACTTAGCTTCATTTCGATCCTGCCTCATACGGGCTTCAGAAAACATTCTCTCGCCAGGAAAGGTGTCTACATCAGAAAGGAACGGAGAACCACTGGCAAACTCACTTCGAAGGCTGCATCATTCTTTGCTTCGTATTAAAATTCGG
This sequence comes from Schistocephalus solidus, assembly GCA_017591395.1. Taxonomy (NCBI): domain Eukaryota; kingdom Metazoa; phylum Platyhelminthes; class Cestoda; order Diphyllobothriidea; family Diphyllobothriidae; genus Schistocephalus; species Schistocephalus solidus. The sequence goes on from WEDG01004448.1 coordinate 16,604, forward strand.
AAAAGCACTTCTTTTTTGTGCTCAGTAAACTATTCGCTTGATAATTTAAGCTACTCGTTAAAACATAATGCATCCTCGTAGAGATCTTGCTGGCATGGGAAACGCAAATGTTCACGACCCGACCACGCGAGAAAATTATTCACCGGCCAGGACTCGAAACACCAACCTCTCGATTAGCTACCGATGCCGTTGACCGCTCGGCCACGCCCGGGAAGCCAGCAGACAAAACAAATAGTATACACTACAAAAATAATGATCTCTCCTATCTTTGTAAACCTTTTTCGATTTCATGTGACAAAATCTTGCCAGAAATACTCAAGTTACTCTCAGCAGACCGAGAAGAACCACAAAGCAGCAATTTTGAAGAAAGCAGTGCACTACTGAACATTACCAAAACTAAGCTAAACAGTGAAGGGCTGGCAAACTGTGATGGATGCCAAGGACTCACAACCAGAGTTTTGAGAAAAGAAGGAGACCTCGATCTCCTATCGGAAATAATATCAGTCCTCATAAAACATAACAAATTAACACACCGAAACACGATGCAAATGAGCCGAAAAATATCAGCAAGCTAGACCAAAATCATCGCAAGTAAACGATAGAAGTCAATAGGCACAATATTAAGCATCGAAAAATAAGGCTCGTGAGAGATAAGCGTAGGGAGTCTCGGGCACTTAGTGATGGCAATTCATCAAAATCTGTTGTTCTTATCTTCCATGTTCGGTCATCGGCTAAGCGTCTGAATGTAACTCCGCCCTTACTCGACAGTAACAAAAAAATTGTTACAGACGATTTGGGCAAAGCAGAGTTGTTAAATTCGTTTTTTTCCAACCACTTTACCACTGAAACTAGCCCCACTCCCACAATTCCTCTGCTTTCAAATTCGCTTCTAACAACCATTAATTTCTCGCCTTCATGTATTCATAAGGAAATAGCCCACCTAAAAAATTCACATTCGGTTGGAACTGATAACATTCCAAACTCGCTTATTAAACAGTTAAGGGATTTTCCACCTTTACTAAGCAAGTTATTCTCAGTATTTCTCGAAAATGGTTTCTTCCCCGATTACTGGAAAACTTCTATTATAAGACCAGTTTTTAAATCTGGTTCCCGCTCGGACATTCATAACTATCGCGGTGTTCATAAAACGCCCTCTCTTGCTAAACTCTTCGAAAAACTAATTGCAAAACAAATCACAGATTTTCGCATAAGCAATCAAATTATCAACTTTTCCCCACACGTCTTCTTACCGGACCGCTCTTGTAAAACCTGCCACATGTCTTTTCTAAATCTACTAACCTCTCTTCGTAATGATCATCTGTCTGTGGTAGTTATCTATTTTGATCTTAGTAAGGCATTGGATAAAGTGCCTCATAAACGACTTCTTGCTAAACTAGAAGCCATAGATTTCATAGTCCCCTTACTGACTTTATAAGATCATGCCTAAATGATTGAAAGCAAAATTTTTTAGTAGGGTCCTCGTACTCAAGTGCTACCCCGATTGTGAGTGGTGTCCTTCAAGGTACCGTATTAGGTCCTTTGTTGTTCTTACTGTACATAAATGATATTTCATCGATAGTTAAACATTCTCAATCTTTTATTTATGCTGATGACCTCAAATGCGTGTATTCTTTCTCTAACTCTACGACCGAACGGTGCCTAGAACAAATTCATTCAGACTTAGACGCTCTTCGACCTGGAGCTCCACATGGCTAATGGATTTCTCACCTACTAAGTGTCGCTACATGAGTTTTGGGCCCGTAATGCTGCCGCAACCTCTTATTTTTGAAGTTTGCCCTATGATTGAATGTTCCTCCATCAACGACATGGGCTTTAGCTACACCAATAAATTAGATCTTTCACCTCATGCCGATAGAATAACGGCCAAAGTTGCTCAGATTTGCGGCTTTATTTCTTATAATTTCTATTTTCCTGAAATTTAATTAAGACTTTATCGTATGTTTGTACTTCCCATTCTTGAATTTTGCTGTCCTTTCTTCGGTTTAATGAACGAATCTAGCCGTTCAAAAATTGAAAATGTCCAAAGACATTTCACAAAAAACTCCTTTTTCCGACTCTTTTAACTACTTCCTACTCAGCAAGATGCCAGCTAATGAAGTTTAACTTTCTTTGGGCAGAAGACTTGAAGCAGGCTTTTGTCTCCTTTTCCGACTAAATAATAGTTCAACTCTCCCCAAGATTTCTGTCATTACCTCTGTTAGTCTTCCTTATAACCTTAGAAATTCTGCGCTAATTATACCTCCCCTGCATCCTCCACGTGTAAAAGCGCTCTCTTCTTTGCTTTCAGGTATAGGTTTCTTTGGAATAACTTGCCACTTGAAATAAGTTCGTTTACTAGTCTATCTGCATTCAAGCGAATACTGCACATTTATCTTAACACTGATTCTATTAACTTTTTATTTTCCTCATTTTTTCCCAGTAGCTTTCCTCATGACTCGGAGAAAGGACCATCGGGAATTTAAATGACCCTCTTGAAACTATGTTTTCGCTACCTCGGGTCGCCCATTAACTATGATGTCTCCTTATATCACCAGTCATCCAAACAAGGACTTCATTCGGACGTACACATTCGGTGGCCCACAGTTTAAAATGCTACCGTTTCTTTGGATACTTACCATCATCAGAATTCAATTATGGATCCTAAGTTGCTGAGGACTTAAGTTCATTGACGCATTTTCGTTAGATTTTGTTTCATTCGCGTAAGTGATCAAGAACTAATCACCTCGACGTTTCATTATCTCATTCTGAAATGCAACTACCGTATTACCCTACTCTACCACCTGACCATTTTTTCCTAAGCAGTTTTTTTCTCCTACCTTCTATTATAAAATGAAGTCCTATTGAACTCTGCCTCCATTTTTAAGGTAGGAGTTTTTTTCACTGCCTATTTTTCTAGTTCACTATTAATTTTGAACATCGCTTACTGTTGACATAGCAGAACAAGTTATGTATTTGTACATTTTATCTGCACACATTGTCATGACTTTATTTCGTTACTAATGTTTTCTTAGACAGTGCCATGCCGGTGCCAACTAAATACTCATTCTAAAAAAAAGAGAAAAAGAACGAAGTCCTTTGAACAAACCTCTGAGTCAGTTTAAATACAGATGACCAGAAAGAAAATAAGCGAGGAGGAAATTATGTCTTGCGTTTCCCCAGGTTCGGGAAATCTGGTACACATAGAATCCGACTCCAAAAAGTTAATCAGCGATCGACGGTCTCAGAAAAGTCGATAAAAAGTAATCGTAAGGTATCTTTACTGCCACGGACGAGCGACAGCAGCATGCTCTTTACATGTCCATCGAACTACAATGAAGCATGGCATGGTAGCCAGCAAAGTAATGGCGGAAATATGGCCTGCGACTTATCGACAGACCTGGATGCCACAAACCAAAATTCAGGTTTCCCGGGTGCTATTCGAGCAAACGCATTGTCAGGAGAAATCACGCTGTTTGAAAGGTTCATAGAGATGTCTGCAAATCAACCAACTGGCTCACCGATGAAGACAAATTTGAACACAGTATTAAAGAATGTAACAAAAGGCATGATTCAACCTTCCATCACTAAAAGAAAGCAGGATGAAGAAACGTGTTTTTTCCCTGACAGATCATTTTGTCTGGTAGTTCAGGGAATGTCAGAGGCTACTGGGCAAACGCAAAAAGAAAGGGTAAAACAGGATCTGCTGATCTTTCAAAATTTATTGAATGATACGCAAGAAACTGGTGTGACAGTCGACATCAAAAGGATCTTTCGATTGGGGCCTCTTGTTACAAATTAAATGCATGAGGTTCGACCAAGACCATTAAAAGTCGTCTTGGGGAGCAAACAGCAGGTAGATCTATTGCTCTCTCGAAAGCCCCAACTACGAAGGAATCCTCGTGGAGTTTTTTTTAGCCGGATTACTCTCCCACCGATCGGATGAAAATGAGGACACTGGTAGCCGAATTGAAAAGACGTCAATATGAGGGAAAACAAAACTTGAAAATTGCTGAAAACAAAATAGTCAAAACGGTGTGCTCGTTTTTATGGGAACATTCGGGGAAATTGACGACAACCACGCTGGTCAAAAGCTCTACCAAATGCCTATAGATTTTAACCCAGGCAGGAGACTGGATATATCTTGTGAAATGTCCAGCAAAAATCGCCATGTGGAAGAAAGAACCAAAAATCTTTAGAAATCGATGGAAGAAAACAAGATTAAAATGATGTACACAAATGTGCAGAGTCTATTGAACAAAATGGATGACATTAAACTGGTCGTGGACCACTTACAACCTGACTTCATAGCTCTAACTGAAACATGGTTAAATGAACAAATCGCAGACACAGAAGTCAGAATAGACGGTTTTCAGCTTATCCGCATGGATAGAAACGGACGTAGGGGTGGTGGAATCGCAATGTTTATACGAGAAGGCATTGACTTCATTCCGGATGGGCCCTCTCCAAATAGGATCTCGTCTTGCGAAATACTTTGTTGTAAACTGAAAGTCCCAAACCAACCAGACCTCCATATTGCCGTGTTATATCGACCCCCAGGACAGCGAACGGACACGGACGAAGCACTCATCACAGAGGTAAAGCAAATCTTCCGTAGCAAACACTTATTAATACTTGGAGATTTCAACGCTCCCGATATGGATTGGGTGTCAATGTACTGCTCGCGATCGGAAAATTCATTCGAACAGAAATTTCTACAGTTGGTAAATGACGAGTTTTTTACCCAACATGTCACAATGAAGATGCGGTTCCGAAATGGGCAGCAGTCAAGCTTTTTGGATCTAATCATTAGTAGAGACGACAATTGCATCCTTGCATTAAGTTCTTACGTGCCGCTTGGACGAAGTGATCATTGTGTTCTTTCTTGGGAGTACAGTCATTTTTCCGTACCCAAACGTCGTGCAGTTAGGCAGAGAAATGTATGGAAAGGGGATTATCCCAAAATGAAAGAATTACTGAATGGGATAGACTGGAGCCCTGCACATGTACGTGACACAAATGCTGCCTGGTTTTTCATTAGTAACTTGACTCAGCAGTTGGTAGAGAAATTCTGCTCACTTAAAAGGCGATCATGCGTCACCCGACCCACTGGTTGACATCGGAAATAAAAAAGAATCTCAAGAAGAAAAGAAGACTGCGGAGAACATATGCCAGATATCAACAACCCGAACATTTTTCCGCTTTTAAGAAACAGCGAAATCTATGTCGGAATCTTCTGAGAAAAGAAAAATCAGACTTTGAGTCAGAAATATTCAAAGACATACCAAGAAATTCGAAAAGGTTTTATGCTTACGTTCATAAGGCAAACGAAATCGCGACTGCATTCCTTGTCTTAAAGACAATCATGGAAACAGGTTAACTGATAACTCTGATAAGACCAGGCTCTTATCCCATTTCTTTATGTTCGTGTATACCGAGGAACCACCTTTTGACGAGGACGAATACTACAGTACTGCCACATCTACAAACAAAATAAGCATGGTGTCGTTCCCAATGGACACAGTAAGAAAAACTCTGAAACAGCTACAGCCCACTTAATCACCTGGCCCAGATGGTATTTCCGCAAAAGTTCTCAATGAACTCACAGACCAGCTGGCCTCTCCGCTCTCCAAGATATTTTAAAGTTCGATGAAGGTGGGGGCTCTGCCTACCGAGTGGAAGATAGCCAACATAACCCCCATCTATAAAGAAGGAGAGAGGACATCATCAAACAGTTTCCGACCAGTCAGCCTCACAAGTATCTGTTGCAAAATGATGGAGAAGATAATCAAAACGGAACTGATGAGGCATCTTGAAGAGAATAGCTTGCTTAGTTCATATAAAGATGGATTTCGAAGTGGTCGATCCTGCCTCACAAACCTGCTCACATCCATGGAAAGTTGGACAAATCATTAGAAATGGGTTTGTCAGTCGATGCGGTCTACATTGACTTTAGCTAAGCCTTTGACAGGGTTCCACACAGACGTCTGATCTTTAAGCTCCGTCAAATGTGTGTTTCTGGCAACCTACTCAAATGGTTGGCCGACTTTCTCACAGACAGGCGCCAGCGTGTTTGTATTGGAGATGCCAAGTCTCACCTGGAAACCGTTCACAGTGGAGTTCCGCAGGGCAGCATTCCGGGTTTCATTTTGTTTCTGATAAACGTGAACGACTGCTTGGATTGTCTGACATGCGAGAAGGTAATGTTCGCTGATGATCTGAAGTTATGGAACTCGATTGAAAAACCGGAGGATGCGCAGAAATTACAACAAAACTTAGATCACTTGCAAACATGGTGTGATGAGTGGCTGCTTAACCTTAATCTTAACAAATGTCAAATAATCCAACTGCGGTCTAGTTCCAGAAGGATGATTAGGTTTGAATACCAGTACTTCATCAGTGGTCACCAACTCCAGGAGGTAAATATTCTAAAGGACTTGGGTATATTGATAACACCAACTCTCAAACCATCGTCGCACTGTGCGAATATCGCAAAGAAAGCTTTGTGTATTTTAGGTGCAATCAGGAGGTCCTTTGTTAATTTTGACGGAGAGCTTTTTGGGCGCGTGTTTCGAACATTTATCCGGCCGGTGTTGGAATATTGCGTTCAGGCATGGCGCCCTTGGACGAAACATGACTACGCTCTGCTGGAGAAAGTTCAGCAGAGGGCATCAAACTAGTCAGAGGATTGGAATGCCTACCCTATGAGGGCCGCCTAGTAAGACTTAAAATTTTTCCTCTCTCTTATAGGCAATACAGAGGGGATATGATCTTAGTCTTTAAACTGGTCAGAGGAGTTGATTGTGCTCCTCAGATGGCCAAGATTTTTGAATTGGCAAACATGACAAGTCTCCGAGGTCACCAATATAAACTGAAAAGAGATCACGCCAAACTTGAAGTGCGGACCAACTTCTTTTCCCAACGGGTGATTGACGAATGGAACAAACTGCCAGCCTCAGTTGTTCAGGCTGAAAGCGTTGAAATGTTTCAAAAGAAGACTTGATGCATTTTTACTTGATGAACATATATTTAGTCGACAACAATGATCGATATGCTAAAACGACTATCGCCATGTAACATTTGCTTGTTTTTCTAGCGTCTATATGTAAATAGGGTTTTCAAAGGCTCTGCCTATCTCCCTTATATATACTGAATTATACTGAATTACCTATGTCAAATAAAAGATATCAACGTTATCTGTATGTATGTGTGAAGCTTTTGTATGATGCTGCAGTTCCTTCCTGTAAGAATGAACGGTATTTGTTAAGCGAATATAAATACAGTTTAAGTTTGAATGTGTCTGTCGTGTCCGTCCGTATGACTTCCTCTGGAATTCCGTTCCAGACACCGACAACTCGCTGTGAAAACGAAGGCTGACGAACATCCAGGTGGGATAACGTTCATCGAAGATATTCCAGTTATGATACATAAATTGCTATAAAATAGTAGTAAACAAATGCACATAGAAAAAATTGTTTTTTAACAGTGGGATATAGGCACAGTCATCTACCGTTATCTCTATGTATGTGCAAAACCATGGTATGATGTAGCAGTGCCTTCGTGTAATAATGAACGGAATTTTGCAAGCGAATATAAACAAAGTTCAGGCTTGAATGTATCTGTCATGTCCGCCCGTATGAAGTTGTCTGGAGTTCATTCCAGGTACCGACAACTCGCTGCGAAAATGAATGGCGACGAACATCCAGGTGGGATAATTCTCATCGAAGATCTTCCACTTAGAATACATATTGTACTATAAAGAAGTGAGTAAGATAGGATCATATAAAGAAAATAGTTTTGAAACACTGGGATCTAGTAAACGTCATCATGAATGATCAAAGTTTACCTTTGTTAAATTGGATATAGTATATTTTGAAAGGTTACATGCATTGCCCTTGAAGGCAAAATTAATGTAAAGATATCATTGAATATGTACATTTAAAATAAAATGGTGTACATTTAAAAAGTTTGAAGTCAAATCATAGAATGATTTTGAATGCGTTTTCCCAGTTATAGGTGAAACATTAACAAAGATAATAGATACTACAGTTATCTGTATATATGTGCAAAACTTTGTTAAGATGTATCAGTGCCTTCCTGTAAGAATTAACGGTATCTTTCAAGCAAAAATAAATACAGATTATGTTTGAATGTGTCTGACGTGTACGCCCATATAACCCTATCTGGGAGTCCAGTCCAGGCACCGACAACTCGCTGCGAAAACAAGTGTAGATGAATATCCAGGTAAGATAAGGTTCCTTGAAGTTTGGAAGAATTCCCTCGCAGGTAAGTTGTTGTGGCCAATGAAAAAAATCTTCGAAATGAAGAGCACAGCCCGTGATTCCCTACGAGCCGGTAGTTCAGGTCATTAGATGAAGACACCATCATTGATGTCATCTACTTCAAAAAGCCTTTGCTTGTTTAATTCACCGAAAGTTACTCTACAATGTCCGAGAGTCCGGAATAAGGGGGAATTTACTCAATTGGATAGTAAACGTCTTGATAGGCCGATCACAGTCCGTGTGCATTGGCAATGCGAAATTAATTTCCGTGCTGGCTCTGAGTGGTTTAGCTCAGGGTTCCGTTCTTGAACCATTATTTTTCTTAATATACGTCAATAATCGCAATAGTGTATTAAACAGCAGAGGAGTTATGTTTGCAGACTAAATCAGCATATGGCAACCAATCCGATGCAGTACTGATGAACTGACTTTACAATAAGGACTCAACCGCTTACTTGAATGGTCCGATAAATGGCAGATTTAGTTCAACTTTGAGAAATGCGTCGCACTGTGGCTCAAATCGAAGAAGGTGAGCGCAATGAGCGACTCCCATCAATACTTTATTGACGGAAGTTGCCTGTCAAATGTATCCGAAAAAAAGGACCTTGGAATCACCATTTTGCCTTCCCTAAAGCCCTCCTATCAATGTGTCAGGGCGGATAAAAAGGCATCCTATGTCCTGTTTGCCATTAAAAGAGCTTCCGTAGATATCGATAAGGAAATATTTTGAAAAATATACGGAAGGTTTATTCGTTCACACCTGGAAGATTGAGTTCAGGCTTGGCAACAGTGGCTGAAAAAATATATCAACTGATAGAAAGAGTTAAAAGGAGGATAATAAATGTCGTTACGGGTCTAAAGTTTTGATCATACAAATACAGACTTGACGCTTTTAACCTTTTCTCTCTTGAGTACAGGCAGCTTCGAGGTGATCTCATACAGACATACCGGCTGGTAAGGAATCGGGACTTTGAAGGCATTTTCATTGGCCACAACAACTAACCTGCGTAGAAATTCTCTCAAACTTCAAGGAACCTTACCTCACCTGGATGTTCATCGCCATTCGTTCTCGCAGTGAAATTGTCGGTGCCTGGAACGGACTCAAAGAGGACGCCCTACAGCCCTAAACGACAGAAACATTCAAACATAAACTTGATTTATATTTGTTTGAAAACTGTCTTGCGTGTTTACAGGAACGCACTGCTGAATCATACCAGGTCTTCACAGATACATACAGATAATTGTGATAACTATTATTTGACATAGGTAATTTTCGTTCCTTCAGAATGACTGTGCCTAGATCCCACTGTAACCACACTATTTTCCTTCAATGTAAATATGTTCAACACTACCTTATGGTTAAACGTTTATATTAATGTAATATTTTATGTCCCTTTTTCAATAGCTTCTTCAAAGGCAATGCCTATTATTCTTAAATATAGGGAACTATATACAAGCCTATATAATATCAGGCGTTAAACTGAAAGTGAAGACTCTTACATGAGTCATCTGATTTATAAAAGACGTTGCGTTTAGTACTGGGTATCTAGTGGTTTTTAGAAGCTGTAATAGGTTTAAGGTAATTTTTTTCAAAATTGGATGTTCTTTATTAAACTGTTGTCCAGCAGTGTTCGACGAGTATGTACTAGCGACATTTCCATCGTTTTCATTGCTTTCAAATTGGAAATTTATGTATAAACAATTATTTTCTGCACATAAAAGTTTTGTTTATTCTTTTAAAAATGTCCAACACACTTTAAACCTACCAAGATTCCGATCTCACAGACAGCGTCTTAGGAACACCTCCGAACTCTGATGGATTATTCCTTTATAACGATGCGAAAATTCCTTGAGATTTTATTTCGGTTTTTAAAAATGCACCTTAGAATTTGCGTGCCTTATATGCATCATGTTGAATCATTTTGATATATCTTTTCCTTAATTGTTATCTGAATATTTGCTCTGAGTTTCCGCAAGCGTCAACCTGGACCACGAGTAGAGGAGAACTGAAGGCAGAAGAATTTATTAAGGCATAAAGCTGTGTTCGGACTACTGAGTGCACTTGCTTCTCTTAGCTAATTGCTCACTCGATGCATCTTTGAGGCTTATTGAATTTTCATGAAAGGTTAATGAAAAGGTTGTGCTGCTGGTTTCTCTACATTTTTAGCTAACAATGTAGAGAAACCAGCAGCAAGACCTGTTCATTAGCCTTTCATGAAAAATTTCAATTGGCCTCAAAGATGCGTCGAGTGAACGAAAAGCTATAAGAAGCAAGCGCACTTAGTAGTCTGAACACAGCTTTATCCATCAATAACATCCTCTGCCGTCAGTTCTCCTCTACCCGTGTTCCAGGTTTACATTTGCGGAAAATCCGAGCAAATATAAAGATAACAATTAATTTCTGAGGGCTGAAGATCAAGACCATATATCAGGCTTGCTGTTGAATTTTTACGCTGGTTGTAATTTTCCCTTCCAGCTTGGAATACATTCCATAAATAATTTGTTTTACTAGTACACTATCTTTGACCGCCATAGTAATGATTGAATTAAATATTGCACTATTTAAATGGGGCATCTTACACGAGAACCCAGCGAAAGGTCGTTCCAGAAAAAATAAAAAATGCCTGCATTGAAATTCGAGGGAACACTTATTTTAAAAAGGGTACTTTGAGATCATTTTTAATTCATCAGTTATTTCCGGTTGACACGTATCTGAATTATCGTGACGATGTCTGTGTTTTCATAAATATTTTCGATACTGTTAAATTATCAAAATTAAGCGAACCAACTTTCCCCCTGGAGATTCATGAAATATTTTCATTTGAAAAGGTACGTTAAAGATTTGCTTTTTTATATAGATTCAAAGGTCTTTTACGATGCTAGCTCTTCCTATGATCTTTGTCGAAAACTGGAAGGCAGGTGGTTTAATGAAATCCCAGCTTGTACATAGCTATCCCAGTTACAATTGAACTGCGACAGGTCACTGACTGCCATCGCGGTGGATCTTTACTAGCCTACTTTGACGGGAACGCTCGAGATTTGTTCGATCCGTGTCCAGTCTTTTGCAGCACGTTAGGTACCAATCGCGAACTCTTAATGCGATCGAACAAGGTAAGAAGCCTTATATTTAGTGTACCTGAATTAAGTCATCGTCACCAAGATTAGAGTTCTCAACGAGCACAAAAATAGTTCCATATGTTCCAAGTCCTCCAGTCAACAGTGTATGTTCTTCAGTTACGTAAACAATAGTCACTTTAGCACGCAGACGGACAATGCTGCTGCAATCAAAAGCAAGTCCTATATTTTTTTAATAATACCCAGACCTTCATCTAATTACGCAAGGCCAACGTTTACGAGTGCACTTAAATCAACCAATACAACCTCAACTCTAACAGGAAAAAATATGTCCAGGCATGTGGTACGTTTTACTAGCTCTTTATATAATATAAGTATATTCTGATGAATGGCCACGTTCGAAAGAGTTATTTTGGTTTAATAAACTTAAGCTTGTGATCTTTTTGAATAAGTTTCCTTCTATACAGAAAACGGCACCTATATTTTATCTTAGTGATGCAGCTTCTGAGGAACTTGGGAAAGAGTATTATGCTAAACGCGTGAACCTGTATCCAGGTTTGTGTAAGCGGATTGCACTGCCCAAATGCAAATTTAATTTTGAGATCATTCAAAGTAAATTTAGCTACAAGAGTTCTTAACCTTCTCGAGGTATTTGGGTAATCCTTGGACGAATAAATAAACATACACGTTGAATGATTGTGTTTTATCTTATTTCTTCGATATAGAACTGTTTTAACACAGTACCGGGACACCTAGACAACCGCAGCCCGTCCAAATCTCCTCTTGGAAGACCCGCTACGTCAAACTTTCGTACGTTTTATTTTTGACCTTTCAGTTTGGCATTAATCTTCCATCATACTTTGCATAGTGCAGAAAACGAATTGAAATCTATCCATTAATGTGCTGCAGAAGGTCAAACGAGCCTAATAGAATTTGAACATGGTCGTCTAAATATTCATAAAATGAAATCATACATTAAAGCTGGCACTTTTATGCAAGGAAAAACATTATTTACCTACCATTTCAGATCATGTTTTGCTGCTTATTTAATTAAATGTGATACTTTTTATGAATTACAATTTTAGCCTGTTGTCGGTGCCCGGCAGATTGTTGCTGTGTAAGTTCTACTAAGTATAATTTAATTTGCCATTTTCATGTGCCAGTCGGAGGCTTTTATCATGCATGTCTTAGATATGTTTGACTCCATCTATTCATCTAAATCTCCTTAAATTGAAGATAGATGTATGGTCTTTATTTAGCTGCCAGAAGCTCTAAATTTGTGAAACAAAATAGTTTTCGCATCCACCTTCTGTGGTAAAACAGTTTTACTTGCATTAAAACATCAGTCTTACCTTTTTATGTGTATAGTCCTGTGTTTCCATAATGTTTTGTGATAACAGATCGCCAAGATATCTCGGCGTTGTACAATTTGAAAATGAGCAAAAGAAGATACTAGAGACTATACCCGGAACCAGTATTTTATTTTTCCCTAATTTTAAGACTTTATTACTGTTATGCAGAGCGAACAAGTAGGAGGTTTAAATGTCAAAAAGGATTTTCTCATTTCTATACATTAACAAAAATGGTTCATTTGTCAATGCATTTCTGATGGTATTACGGAATACTGTTAATCAGTCGAAAATTACTAAAATCTATATTACATTGTATTTAGGTACGCAAAGTGTCACCTTATGATCTTACTGAGAAGGAATTAAAGGCGGCACAGGAACGAAGGTTTGCTTAGTAATATTTCCCATATCTTTGATTAAATATTTATTCGCGGTGGGTTCTGCATTCAGCTTGGTTTTTTTTCAGAATGGCAAGTGTATTAAAAATTTAACTTTTACTGCGTAGCTCAACTAAAGGAACGCAGTTTTCATCAAAGTTACGGCAGTATTTCAAAAGGTCTCCAGGTTTTCGCTTCCGCGGCGTTTGCTTGCGTGCTTTAATAAATTGAAAATTTAAGACGTAGCTTGTTTAAATGGCTAATACCTGTCAGGTTTATTTCCACACTACGTGCTTTCTAATGGTGTGGCAACGCCCATTGTTTCCCGTCTCGGCAAATTTTTATTAAGTCATTTTCAAGTAGACTGCAGAGAATCAAGTTAAACATCTGATGAATCCTGAATATTTGTGCCTACGTTTTGTATATTCATACGCTTGCTTCAAGTCAAACCTAGTCCTTTTTTAATATTAACTAAAACAACACTAAAAAGCATTTTAGAAAAAAGCTAGACTTGTTTTTGTTTTTCAAAAATCTCCCACCTTGTAGTGCAGAATAAAAAATATATACTCTTATAAGTAAGAAAAACTGAAAACATCCGTTTCTATCATTGACAACCTCTTTTTTACGTACTTCCGGGGATCTGTTAAAGCGAACTAAGCTCACCAAGGTATGATAATATAGTTGCAAAATTCTACCTAGAGCCTACTCACATCTCCTGAAGCCAAGACGGACGATCTCGGATCTATTGGCTAGTTACGCAGGCAAACACGGATGTTTTGTTGAAGATACTGATTAACTTAACAGCCACAAATTTTCCTAGCTCTGGCAACAATTAAACGATTTCTTGTGGGATTCGTTGACCTGCTTATTTGATCTTATGTAGCAACTGATGCAATTAGAAACCTGAAAATCGGATGCTCTTATTTCCAAAGGCAAAAATGCATAAATTTTCTCATCTTGGAATTTTTTGAGACTAAAAATTCCCCCACCTATTTTTTCGTGATATTGCATGTCGATATGACCCCATTGGAATTATGAGTGAATGGCGTGGATGGATATTTATGTATCTGGATCAAAAAAACTCTTAAAGTTATCCTAAATCTAGTCATATTTTATGGCTAAGAGAGGGCATACGGCTGTTGAATTAGGGTACAGACAACATCTATTCGAATTTCTGTGATAAGTTGTAACAAAATGCTTGTCATAAGCGTTAACCAACGACCTGGCAAATCAGATTCTATCGAACAGCCTGACCTTGATTATTATTTCCGTACAGTTTTGCTTTTAGCAACTAGTGTTTACAAACGATTTTAATCTTAAAAATTGTAATTTTTGATGATATCGCTAAGAGCATTCCAAAATACTATCTTAAATTTTACTAGCATATTTTCTATGCGTTTTTCCTCAACTCACTGACTGTTTATTTCTAGCGATCGTTACTGGCACATGTACCGTTTCTGGCAGCGGGAAGTGGAGAATATCCGTCGAAATAGGACATAAAGGTGTCGAAACCGCCTCTGTGCCGTCCACTGAAGATGTCACCATAAGGATACCCTTCACTATGATCCTCGTCCTTCCGTTACTTTTACCGACTCCTTGTCTCTCATAGAGGTCACTTTCTTCCACATCCATCTTTAAGATACATTGTTATCCCACCTTATTCATTTTTCTTCAGCTTAGATTCTCTTATTAGCGCTGATACAGATGATGCCTCCCTGGTCGATTGTTATTTTAATCAGCTTTTTCACAAATATTTTACATTTGCTTCAATCGTGTTTCCATATTTTTCTGTCAAGGCTGAGGACATTGATAGTGATGATAAGAGTTACCATTTAATAATAATAATAATAACGTTGAGATTACGAAATGAACCTTTTGGCAAGACTTATCCCTTTCTGACCCTCAGTTCTTTGCCCCGCCTTAAACAACTAGCAAAAAAATCCTTCAGATGTGTGAAAAGCAGTTATGATGGGCACGAAGTCGGTGGTCTATAAGGGAATTAATTGCTACTGTCTCCATCTGCCTATCGGCAACAAGAAAGGTCACCCTTCTTTTTTCATAACGCTTCACGCGAAAATGCGACCTGTAAGGAGCATATTGATATCTTCGTTACCCCTGCAGGGTCACATTCTTAAGAAAAACCTAGACGGAGATTTAGCCACAATCCTACCTAAAAGAACAAATTTCTACTTGTGACGAAAGAGCGTTGGGTCGTTGATATTCTGAGAGGCTTTTTTGTGACTCCATATTTGCTTTAGAGGCCTCTGCCCGCATTCGGGTATGTCAGCGTCAGGTTTAGCATTTTGAGGCACATAATGGACTGCCATCCAGAGGGACTTCAGGAGGAAACTCTTGTTCCTCCCATATTGAATATCGGTTCAGTTCTTGATAGACGGTGACATGCGACGTGTTGACTGACGTAGGAGGACCTTTCATTTAATGCGTGTCACGGAAACGTACAGCACTACATAAGGGCTCAGCATAGCGCGCCCCACACTTTAAAAACTATGGTGAGCCAAATTTCCCGGCTTCGAAGGTTGCTGGTTGATGCAGTCAAATTTGGAAGACCTGGTTACTGTGATTTTTATGGCAGCCCTTACGCATCTGAGATCCGAGGTTGTTTGTGGGTCATTAGATTGCGGCCCATTCTCCTTGCCAGTGGGATTGGATTGAACTTGTGATTGGCATAGAAGAAGAAAACAATGTTCATCCAGCCGAGATGCAGTGTCTACTTAGCCATTATAAACTATCGGACGCAATGTTAAGCCCTCCCGACGCATCAAAATACAGTATGCTAAAGGATACCTTCAGTGGCCGTCTGGTGACTTTACTGGCTCCCGGTGTGCGCCGTGCAGTGACCACACTATTCAAGCATACCTGATCACTAAGGAAGAATAGTCGAAAGGTTAAATACACGCCCACAGTTGATATCGATCAGTATGACCAATCGCCACGATACTCTCGTCGAAATAGTCGAAATAGTCGAAAATAGTCGAAAGGTTAAATACACGCCCACAGTTGATATCGATCAGTATGACCAATCGCCACGATACTCTCGTCATTTATGGACTTGAAAAGGACCAATACTGATGATGCCTACACAAGGGAGGAGAATGCTCAAATTACACGTGCATGTATAAATTATATGGAAGACTTCCGTGTAGTGTATCGCATCCAGTGCCTTCAATGTCCTTCTACCTCTGTCAGTCAGACTGAACGCCTGTTCGTAAAGCGTATGCACGAACATAAACTGACTGTGCGTCGGGATGATGAACTATCGCAGTTTACTGCCTGCACCTACGAAGCAGGATATGAGTTCAATTTCGCAGCCGCTAAAATAAGCGCCTAATCCAAAGGCAGGTCAGACTGCGAAATGATTAAAACCCTGACCTCTGATGAGCAGTCAATCAATCGGTGTATCGGTTTGCGCCGGCATACAGAGCCCTGCGCGGTTACATGCAAACTAGCGTTCCAGATGTCTGGTCGGCTTCAACCCCCCGCCCACCCCTTATAACTATTGATTGCTCTATTGCCGCTCTTAGCTCTGACGATGGACTTCTGTACGAATTCGGCAGCTCAAATGCATAAAGAAATGGTTCACGCGATCAAACAGGCTTCTTACTGCCTACTGGAGTGTCATTTAGAAATAAATTTGGCGGGAGAGCAGCGCGTACAGCATCGACCGCATGTAACTGCTATTGTTCAATGCCAAGTCAGTGTTCATGCAGCTGGAGATAACCCCGGAGAAACCATCTGTTGAATCAACATTACAGATTGCCGAATGCACAATCATTTTTGCTCGATCCGTTGATCAGTGCCGGAGTAGAAGGCATATTTACTTGCACGGCGAAAGGCTACTATTATACAACGGCAATCGCGATCGTAGCCCTTATAGAAACGCAGCAGCATATACCAGCTGAACTGGTCAGGAATAGGCCTTACATAGCCGTTGATTCAGTCTTAATTGTCGCTTTAATACCGCATGCTGTTTCCATTTGCATGGTTGGAGGAAGTCTCGCAAGACGGCCTTCGCATTTACCAGACCAGTTTTTGCCCATAGGATTGCCGAACAGCGGAACAAACTGACCTTGCTTTCGGGCCTTAAGCCTTCCCTACTTACAGTTTGCCGTTTCGCCAACATTTTGTTTAGTTTTGTCGAACTAAATGTGTTCAGTGCAACCTGTAGCACCCCTGGACCCACTTCGAAAACACTTCGTTCACATGACGGCTGATCGCTGCCTTCTTACAAATAACTGTGCTCTCCTCTGCATTAGTGTTCTTCAATGCCTGAGAGTGGATCCAGCCGTCTGAATAGTAGGATCATGAACAAACGCATCGCAACGATATCACACGACTTATATAATGATTATGGGCTCCAGAATGCTGGTTCAGTTTTTCGCTTCCATCGAATCAGTTTCAGGTTTTTTATAAAACACCAGACAGTTCTGGACCATTGCTGCGCGTCGAAAGGGCGAAGCGTGCTCAACGCCTAACTGCGTTTCTCCTGTTAACAGGGACTGTGTACTGGAGACAGTCTCCGCCATTGGAGCAAATCAATGCAGGTAATTCCACCTCGCCCACTGCGTTGTCCTTGAGGCTTCTAATCACGGCCAAGAGGGAAGACAACCACTGTCTCAGTTGCCATCCCAGTTAAGGGGAAAAACAGTGTAGGATACAAACAACAACATAGAGTAGGGCTGGAGGGGGAGGGTGGAAAGAGGAAGGTGCGTGTGTGACCATCAGACGTATATTGAGAGCTGATTGGAGGACAATAGAAATAAATATTTCCCGCCTGATTAGCTCTCGGAGTATCTTGCAAAGCCGAGTGAGGACTGCGCGCAAGCAAAAATTAGCGCAATGCAAAAAGAGGGACTGACAGGCGACGTATGGTGAAGTATAGCAGGTAAATATGGGGAATCAATGACCTCCCTACTGCCTGCGATGCTGCTCAAGAGCCCAGTATTCATCCCCATCAGGTCTGTCCGACAGCCCCTGAACTCTCTTCCTTATCCCTTGCTACTGTTTTTTTTTCTCATCGTTCATGACCGGTACGGACTTGGTAATGAATACCCCGGTGGAGCGTTTGCTGACTAATGGCTACTCGAGAGGCAATGAGGACTAAAACGGTCATTTTAGATTATTTATAGTGGTCCGTCAGCCAGGCCCCAATTCCCAGCCGGATGAGGGTATTGTCCGAGACTGAGTCTTTTTGCTTATTGGGATAAGCACACTACCCCTGATCCAACCGCTCTTGCCCCTTCGACTATGGCCGGAAATAGTCCCAGAAACACGAGGTTAAACTCGTAAAACTTGTGATAATCCATCACCCCATAGCAGAGTTAGCTCCCGTTCCTGTATACGCGATCAGAGCACGCGTTCAGGTTGACCTGTGTATTTACAAGGACAGTTTAGGCACTAGATGCGATACACTACACCCAACTGCTTACTTGGGAGTTAATAGGTCCTAGATTTGCATCACCCTGTTGCGCATGGTAGGTTGAGAAGTCTCCATTCCAGAGCTATGGGGGTTACCAGCATGCGACAGATATAAAGGGAATTACACGCATGCTATGTGGGTATAAATTCAGCATAATGCGACAAAGTACGCAGTCAAATTTTCTT
Organism: Schistocephalus solidus; assembly: GCA_017591395.1. Taxonomy (NCBI): domain Eukaryota; kingdom Metazoa; phylum Platyhelminthes; class Cestoda; order Diphyllobothriidea; family Diphyllobothriidae; genus Schistocephalus; species Schistocephalus solidus. The sequence goes on from WEDG01004448.1 coordinate 35,306, forward strand.
ACTATGACCGTACGGGAAGACAAAATATTGAATATGTTTGAAACTCTGTAAGCGAGCATTTAAGCTAAAAACATCATGGATACTTGGAGAACCAAAGCGAACAAATAAATGTTTCCAGAAGCGTCCGATAGAAGGCCCTTGGTAGAGCTGAGCCAGCAGAAACCACGAAAGTTTGGGTCAAAATTGACAGGCCGAACGGGATGGTGGTCAAAAAGATGGATTAAACTGGAGGTACTCTGACCGGTTCCCGGCAGCAACCACGCGCTGGATACCGGGAAAACAAAGGATGCACATATTATTAAAGCCTCTGCCACGTGAAATTCCAATAGTCACTAGAACAGCATTCCTAACTACCCGCCATAACACATAAGAATGACTTTCCTGCATCATGTAGAGATTTATTGTTAGGCCTCAGAGTCGTACAGATTTACAGGGTTGTTGATGAGGCTGCATCATTTCAATTGACGGGCATATAATAGGCCGCAACAACTTCGAGGTCCGGGAGAAAGTCTTTGGAGGACACTGCAACCGCTCCCACCATCACAACTCTCCATTGCTGCAAGAATCTCGATCGGATACAGTTTACGGTATCCTTCTAACTAACTTGAGGAGAGAAAAACCCGTTATGTGCCTAGTATTGCCCTGTCTCAACGGGCAGCCGGTTGATGCCTTCTGCGTGAAGACGCCCCTTCGCCGGGTCACGCGGAAGAGGCGCTGGACCAACAAGAGGGCCATAACAAATTCCAAACATGCCGGGGGGGGCGGTGATAGCGCGCCCAGCTGCAAGCTCATGCAGTCCTTTACGACTGACTCCACCTTCGGGTTTCTTGACTCCCTTTTGACACCGAGTTTGGTTGAGTGAGGGAAGAGAGGGTGCGCTAGATGCCGCACAAGTCTACTACAACTATAAACTGATTCACGTGTAAGTCCCTGTCTCTGCACCCACCTTGCTGTGGAACAAACGATTAAATTGGTCGGAATTGTAGGTCAAATTGTCATGCATAAAGACGGCAAGTACTTTTGGAGAACAGCTTCTCTTTGGTCACCACCGTGCCAAAATCCAGGGACAGATCAACCGGACACTTGCCATATTCACCTGATTTCTTCTATGCCTTACTTCTTACTCGACTCGGGCCTGGATTCATTTTTTAAACATCTGTTGGTTGGCGCACTGCTACGCGGGGGAATGAGTTGAATCTGTTTTTATAGAATATAATTTGCCCTCTACCTAATTCTTCATACGCCACTTATGTCCCAATAATCCAACCACAGGCATTTTGTTTGATTGTGCCTATACTGCTTCATCCCTGCTGAGGAGATGGAAAGGCTGCCGTTTCCAAACTCAAGTATCTACCAATAAGCACTCAGCAAACGCCACGGAACCCACTGGTGTACCGTACCCCTCGCAGCTAAGTCGTGCAGCCATAGAATATCGGAGAAAATGTGTCCGGGCTTTTAGCATATTCCTGTGTTTTCAGCAGGTAAATCACACACCACGTGGCTACACTAGTCGTACAATAGCACAACTGAAAGCGAAAAACTCAACGTTTTGGGCTTTGGCTGGGAAGATTTGCTGGTACGACCCCCTTTGTGGTTGTCGGTTTGCCTATCATATTAGCATTGGCTTGTTATCCCTATGCCTTCGTGATTTCCATCCCCCGCATTAAGGTCTGTTCGCTTTGCAGCCGTCTGGCGCCTTCTAAAAGCAACTTCTACAGAGCTGGAAGATTAAATCGGGCAAGTAGAACGGCTGCCAAGCGTGGATTTCAAAGTTAGTAGGGACAACTTGTAGAATAAACTTTATAACCCTTTGAGTTGAACTCCTGGGCAGTTTTTGGTGCCTCGTGGTTGGTCGGTCACGCGGCTGACGAACAGTCATGCCAAGGCCCGTTCATATGAGTGGTGGATGTGACATCCAAGAACACTAGTTTGACCAATCACCGGACGCGCATAGACTGGCCAGGGTTGAGATGCTTACGCCACCAGATGTATCCTTCGGACCAACACTGGTGTGCGCTTGGTCGTGGAGGGTGCGAGGAATAGCATATCAAGGACGGAAGCGTCTTACTGGAACGCGACGACACTCATTCACCCACTTATCGGGTGTTTTACCTCGTGGGCCTAGTGCTCTTTATGGAAAACTGGAAGGTACGAAAATTCTAGGTCTCAAACTTAACTGGCAGTAACTGTTGTCGTCAAATCTCACAACCCTGTCCGATTTAAAGCCCCTTTCTGTGTATACTGAGCAACTCTTGCGAGGCACAACTATTATGAAACTCCTAATTTTAACGTTCATTTAAGGCCGGGGTTGTTTGAAATCATCCAGGGACCGCGATAAGAAGCGAATCACCGGTAATAACCCTATTCCCTTTAAAGAGACCAGAAATGCTGCGAACAAAGTGCAGCTCGAAAGGCAACTTGTGACATTTAAGTACAGCCCAACAGAGTGCGATGCGGCTTGTGATGAGACGTCTGCTACAGCCTCACTAGCCACCAAAATATTTTGGAGAAACAGAAAAGTTTCGGCAAAGTGCAAACCATCGGCAAGTCAGCTGTCCCTTTTTTACTCGCTTTTACTACTCCTAGTCATGTGGTAAGTTGTTGTTGGAAGTTGATTGGCTTAAGGGAGGCGCGCACTCATCCGCCAATTCAGACTATTAGGTGCAATATTCGGAGACGCATGGAAAGCACATTTGTCTGACGTGGGTTCGTAGGGTCTAAGTAGGGTGTGTACTCGGAGCAATACAGTCGTTGGAAAAAGGCAGAAGTCACCTGTGGGAGGAAGTTATTCTGCACAGCACTCTGTGTTTCTTTCTCGGGCAGCACTGGCGTCCAGTCATGCCTGAGAAAGAGAGAGAGAGAGAGATAGTGGGGTGGCAGCTGCTTTACTAGGTTTATGGAGCAAATTAAAGTGTGGTCCAATTGGTGTGTGTGTGTTCGTGTTGCTTCCGCCTCAGACAACTGACCGGCTTGAAAGTGGTCTGATTGTGGTGGTGGGGGAGAGAGTGAGGTCGAGAGCTCAGCGCATTTTCCGCACTATAAACAACCTGACGCGCTTGAAACTATCAGGGTGCGCTAAAAGCCGTGGCTTGGAAGGTTGCCAACTGAGGGGATAACTCGGATGGCGTGGTCAGCCCAATTGTGTATTTTGTGTGACTGGCGGACTGAGAGTCAGGCTGAAATGTCTCATTCTTAATGGGGCATTTATGGCACTCCCACTCCGTGAGATCCGAGCCATGTGTGGTGGTACACCCAGGGGCGGCTCCGGCCGCGCCAGCCACCTGCGCCCTCTCCCATCTCCGGTCTTCTTGACTCTGTCTTGACACCGGGCTCAGGTGGGGAGGAGGAGAGAGTGCGGTAGCTGCAGCGCAAGGCTTCTATCACTTAAATCTAATTCACGCGCAAGTCACCGTCCCTGCACCACCTGGTGTGGAGCATACGGTGGACCTCGTCTGAAATTGACGGTCGAACTGTCGTGTGTGTTACAGTATGCAGTATACGTATTTAATGGCTTTTCGCGTAGAGCGTAACTCGGCCTTATATTAACGTCCTTACACATTATATTATAAGAAGTAATTTTAAGATTTTAGCGTAAACATTGCCAAGGTTCAATTATCCCCTATCCGTCTAACAGGATGCAGTGAGACCTTTCTGGAGGACTATCAAAAGTGAGTCAAAATTCAGCCCCTATTAAGGGAGTAGCACGATAATGGTTAAACCGAATATTGGGCTCTCCTTTAAGTTCATGCTGTTTTCAATTATTCAATAATTTATTATTTAACTGTGAATCACCTCACATAATTAATCAATTATGCATTCTCCTTCGTTTCTCACAACCCCCTCCCAACGTTCAGGCAGTTTTTCAATCCCGCGCTTGAAGAAATCCACGGGTTTTTACACAAGGAAGTCAACGCTCCAATTTTGAATATTCGCATGCTTATTGAAGATAACTCCGGTCAATTTTTTTCGAGTGACCTTAGAAGAAGTGTATCGGGATAAAGCAAGGTACGGATGCAAAAGAACCTCCCAGTCGAACTCATCAATGGCACTTCTGATTAATTTTGAGACGTGGGGTCTGGCGTTTTCATTCTGCTGAATGACACCATTTTAAGGATTGGATGATTTTTGTTGACTTGTTCTACCTAGAGTGCCATGCTGCTGACCAAGATGCTTTATATTAATGTCCTAGTCCCTTTCAAGCAAAGCAAATAATGAAGATTTGCTGTGGTTTTAGCTGTTGCGGAGGTACAAGCCAAAGTTTTCATAACCAGTTTTTATGAGCTTCGAGAATGGTTTAAGTCGTTGACAGACGCGATGATGTCGGGTCAGTAATGAGGCAGAATAATTTGCACTTCGAGTCTTGCTTTCCTCACTCAAGGCGTACGGAACCCAAGAACCAAGCTTTTCGACCCTTGCAGAAGTCAAGCTATTGTTTATATGCCGCACCACATCTCTCTAATCAACTCCTGGATTGTTTGACAAGGATCTACACTAAGTAAAGCTTTGAGATGATCCACATCAAATTGTTGATTTCCATCCGCACTGCGGAGTGTTCTTCGAAGTGAAATGGCCTTTTCTGAAGCAGGCAAACCATTTTTGGAGTTATTCTTTCAACAAGAAGAACTTTTAATGTAAATCGCAGAAATGGTTCTGACAGCCTCCACTGCCTACACCCCTCTAATAAGATCGAAAAATAAAGATTCCAGTGATGGTAAGTTTTGTCGAACTGACAGTACATTTTCTTTCAGCTCTAGATAAGCAAAAATTAATTCAAAATTACAAATTAAGACTAAATTCTAAAAGCGCTTGAGTAGAGGAACACAGTGGCAGATAATATAAATACATTCAATGAAATATGACAGGATAAAATGCTGAATAATTTAAAACTTCAGGAACTTATGTGACAACCCAATAAATTGCCCGTGCGTTTTTAGACTCGCGCGTTTTTCTGACCGCTCCGTCATTGGTGAAGAAAAAGTCCATCAATTTAAAATTTCTACTTGCTACACTTTCAGCCGGTGGAATTCCAGTTAAGAGCTTCGAGGCCAACCAAAGCGTCAACCTTATTTCGTCCAGGCCAACTCGATGAACGCCAAACCCACTAAGGACTTGACTTCTCCGGATCGCGGACGACACGGCGTGCGCCCGCAACTGGAGTTGTAGAGCGCTGAACTGCACTGATCGCTATCTAATAGATCTCAGTTGACGTAATAGTGACTACGATAGGACTTTGACAGACAAAAATCCCAGAGCTAGATAGCAAAGTTATCGTTCTTGTCTTAAAATGGTCCAATTCTATGCAGCGCAGAAAACTGTACAACCTAGCGGAAGGCCGGAAATTCGATCGCTGATACAAAAGTTTTACTCATTTAACGTTTCAGTTTCGAATTCCATCACCATAAACAGCATCAGCTATACTGAAATCTGACTGCCAACAGCGATGGACGAGAGTAGTAAATGCATGAGCCGTGTTAAAACGACATTTTTGGTTAAAGAAGAAGATTTTTGTATTTTTATATAGTGATGATTTTCTTCCGTAACCGTCCCTGCACAGCATATGGTGAACATCGTCGAACACGACGGAAGAACTGACCTTCTTCCACCATTTTTACTTAAGAAGTTATTTTTTAGAAAAAATCACATATATGTGATGGCATCTATGACATTCCACCTGGTTTGACTATTCCGACCGAAGCCAGTTTTAAATCGCAAAACTTAATTTAAGGCCACGTAATGTAGCCTCCTATTCCTTAGGTCGTATTTCTGCTGGACAGGCTTCTGTTCAGATGACGTAAGAAAGTTGCTGCATTTATGGTGGCGCATGTGCAGGGTTAAGCAAGTTGGGTAAAACCTTTCAAATTGTTGGTGAACCACTCTCACGCGATACTACTGATTAACGGTCCTTCCATGGTAGTTGTATACCCAGTATCAACCGCTCAATGTGACGAGTAGAAGGGAACAGGTCCCAGTTCCAAACCATCTAGCTCGGGGGGACATGTTAATGGTTGTCTGAAGATGGCTTATAAAACAGAAAGATTCAGCTCCCACTCTCATGTCTTTATCAAAATCCCTTCCTCATCACTGTCCGATCTGTTAGGCAAGCTCTGTTGCAGGCCCTTCATAAGCCAATGGGAGCTTAAGAGTGCAGTGAAAGCAGTAGGGGGCTATAAGATGTACTCGAGTTAGATCGAACTCACTCTATCATGCACCTTTCCATACGCCAAGCCGCCTGCAGGGAATGCAGACGCAGAAGCTGCTACCTTAAATGGCGTCTACACGTGCCACGCACGTTCAGGTGCAGTCGCGCACACCAGCTAATGCGTGCCCCACACTAACAGAGAGACAATCACTGCGGTTTGACCTTCATTCCGAAGGAAAACTAATCTGAATTCAACGCAAGTGAACTTATACGACGTGATTCCTCTCCTTGTTTGGTTCTTATTTTGGGCCAAGGGCCTTTTTCAGAAACTGTGGGAAACTTTCCAAACTTTCGTTGTGATGACTTCGATCAATGCTTCATGGTGTGGACGTGAAACCGGTTGCTTGGGCGTTAATTATTTTTCTGGGACTGGTGATGGTGCGCATGCATCACATATTCATTTCGCCATCACTAATCAACACCGAAATCTCCCACGGGTAGAGTGGCACGCAAGCCCAGGCTGTATGAGATGGGATCCGTGCCACTGTCCTTATCCTCTTCTGGTTGTAAAAACTTCTGGTGAAGTGTTTGTTGTGGATTCGGGATGTTGCAGTGCCAGCCCTCTGAGTCCGGTCCCACCTCCGACCTGCTTGACTCTGTCTTGACACCTGGCGCGGACAGGTGAGGAAAGAGATGGTGCGGTAGGTGCAGCGCAAGTCACAGCGCTTGCTTTTTGCGTGCCGTGAAGCACGGGGTGGATATCATCGAGCTTGAACTGCCAGTTAGGCTGGTTCGCCCAGCGTCTACCGCATTCTCCCCTCCTTCAGGCACCTTGCTCAGTGGCAGGACAAAATCAAGACTACTGGAGGTGAGTGCGAACGCAGTGGCTGTAAAAGCTGAAGGGTTCATCTACGCGTACAACATGTGATCCGGTCTCCACGGCGTGTTCCGCTATTTTTAATTCATAGTGAAATATTCTGTTGGGGCCTTGGGGACGGGGCGGATTTCCCATTTGGTTGAACTTTTCAGTGTTGGCCCAAATTCATATTTTTCCTCCCGTGTCACAGCCGACTGTCCGGGTGTGTCAAAATAATAATGATGGAATTGGGCGCGTTGACTAGCAAGGATGAAACGCATACGGTAATGTGATCACCCGGTCATAAGCGGGTCGGCTCATATTGCCTTGTCTTCTGCTTCGAGTGGCATGAAATAAATATGCTGGTCCTTAGTATGCTACACGTTCAGCAAAAGTTAAAACAGAGCAAAATTTAGAGAAAAAGGTTCCAAACGGAAACGAAACGTTTCCATTGTATAGGAAGCCTTGAAGGTTGCATAAGAACATGTCTAAAACTGTTATTTCTAGTTGATCTGGCCAAAGTAAGATCTTTTTGGTTTGCTGGAGTTGAATTCTTTGACGAATACACTAGGACCAAAGTACTTCTGACTCCCAGCCTAGTGTCCGGCTAAGCAGTTCACGTTTGAAGTCTACAGTCCTCTTTGTGGCCAGACGTCTGATGGAGTCCAGGTTTGCCTTTCGAATAAAATTACTCGGTACCCAGCGAACCTGACTGCCTTCTCTGCTTCGGACGAGTTCTCTCCAGTACTTCGTGCGAAACCGTCAACTTTCGGCTGAATGTGAAAGGGCTGACCTGTAAGCCCCTTCTTGCATCCATCGCAAGCTTATAAATCAAATTGTGCAGACAACCTTCTGTAACCTTAGTTCCTACTTGCAAGCTAAGCCAATTTCTCGTGCATCCTTGAGGGAACTGGCATCTGCGAACCTCGCTGGCGGAAATTAAGGCGCCTGAGGCCTCAGACCGAACTACAATGTTCTTTTTCCATCCCTCCCCGCACCACCCTCTCCCCCACGCCACGATGGAAACTCAAAAAAATCGCAAATAATCTGATTAGCATGTGGACTGGAACGCCAACAAGGCCAGCTAGGTTGCACCCACGTCAAATGACTTTTTCGTTTGGCCTCACCTTCTTGTTACCATGGCAACGACCTTCACTCTATTCAGCCAGTTCTCCTCGCGGGACAAAAGGCCGCGTCCTCTGCGGTTCTGCGGGAGGGTTGGCCTGACAGACTGAATGGTATCCTGCTGAGCACATTAGCAAAGAAGCGCTAACTTACTTTAGGATGCTAACTCATAAGAGAAATCGGCGATCTTTCGCTCTGTGCAAAGCACCCAGGTTACTAAATGGTAATTTACGACGGATTTTTTGCAGTGGTTTCTGCTAAAGCTGTGATGTTTTCCTATGAGCTCAGAAACTGATTTTTGAACTATGCATGTAAAATTCCCACTGTCAATTTGCAGCAAAGGACTGACCCTCGCTGGCAACGAAAGCTTAAATAGTTCCCAAGCGATGATGATCTAAGATTCCTGAGTGCATTGAAACATCACTCGAAGTAAAATTTGACTTCATTTGTCGGGTCAGGAAGTTAGATAGAGAGCTTAGTTCTCGCAGTCCTTTTGGACTAACAAACAAAACTTCTGACATGGAATACACATATCCAATTAGACAGTTCCTCTTAACGTACGGTCGAGGACATTGTCCAAAGATTCAAGCAAAAACTTTCTTCTGCGAAGGGATTCGTTTGTTCCTTCCGATACGAAGAGTTTTTATTAGCTTACTTACTTTTTAGCACCGATCAAAGAAATCAATGATAAATTTCCATTCTGAAGTACAAACCTGAACTTCCACGTTCCTAAAAATGTCTTTGTGCAGTAAACTGCTAGGTGTCAGTGGAAGGTGTTGATTGTCTCAGTACCAATTAATGACAAACCAGGTCCGCGAGCTAGACGCCGGAAGAAGCCCTTGGGGCGTAAACTGACACCATTCTGTCTTTCAAGACTGGTAATTTGAGAAAGTCTACAACAGAGCAGGCAGGTTCATCTTCTCCTCTTTCTTCGGAATCAAGCAGAATGACCTGCAGATTTCTAAGCTGTTAAGTCAGATAAAAGAAGCAACCTGACAGCTCTCTTAAAAAAGACTCGTCACAGCTATGCATACAAGTTGATAGTCGTACCCGATGATGTGCACTGTCTGCCCAACAGAGTGGTGGGCGCAGAGACGGTGACTTGCAATGCGCCCACTGCACTCGCTCCCCCATAACCATCCTGGGCGCGATATAATAATAAAGTCGAGGAGACTGGAGGTGGTATCGACCGCATTTGGCTGGTGCAGCGTGAGTCTGCGCCTAGGCTAGCCCCCACGCGCCCCTGTTTAACATTTGTAATGGGTGCACCACACGATTACCGCCTGCCATGGGCTGATGTGACTTCTGGGTTGCTACAGCTACCCCTGTGTGTTGCATCTACCGCAAGACCCAGTGTAGGGGTACTTACGCGTTTCCCATCAATTAAAAGTGACAGTCTGATTACGGAAGGGCAATCGGGTGTTCTGTTTCTGCTTGGAGCTTGGACCTGGTGTCTGCGCGGGTTATTACAGCGGATGGACGGGACTTACTGCCGTCAAATGCAGTAGGAACTGGAATGAGCACTTTTAGTTTCTCTGGTCTCAGTTCATTGTGTAGATGCCAGATGACATAAATGAGCCGAAAACAGCCATTCCATTCCCCCGTTGTTCGTGACAATGCATCCTCTCTTTATGGCGTTTTATGATCGTACCAGAATTTTCCATGTCCCCGTCCCTCTCTCTGGTGCAAAAATCCACGCATGAGGAAAGAAACCATTCCCTGGTTGGAAGAGGATGTCACACACAGCTCGTCTGAGGGCGGTTCGTTACCGTCACACACGACCGTCCCTGCATCTCACGAAGATTGATTTTGCAGTTGATTTATTAACCTGAAATGCACCAGAATCCCTATTGAAATTAGATATTTACTCCTCCAGGGACACCGGACCCGATAGAAAGTGTGCCATGCATAGTTTCGATATCTCAGAAGGCGCTACAGAAACTAAATGCGCCCCACGGCGATGAATATTTCTACCTCTTCCAGCTCTGCGTAGAGCTCGTCATAATTCTGTTTTTGAATAATAGCGGAGAAAGGGAAACAGACGTTAATGGAGCTCCTCGTGGGTTAGGCTTTTGCTCAAAGTTGGGATTAGATTTACGTTTCGGGTTAGTACCATGCCACCTGTATGACTGAAGTGGAATGCTCCTATTACCATGTGTTATCGAAAAATTGTTTGAAGAGGAAATTTTTTTCCAACGCGCGTTTTAATCCGCGTGCAGGTTAGGTTTTGACAGCTTCTTGCCACATGCGGTTGAATAAACCAGAAAATGGACGCATCCGCCCTTATTCTTCTTTTTAGTTCTTTCCTATTTTACATCCGGCCGCAGTATCCTTCCACATATTCTTAAAAGGAGCGCAAATATCTGAGTAAGAATCCTCACTGGTCTTACTTTGAGTACCTGCATCTTCTATTCACAATGCCCTTTAATTACTGCGAGCGGCACTGGAATTCTAAAGCGTTTGATTTTGTATCTAGTTAATGAAAGTAGCGTGTTTACTTATAACATATAAGTAGGCTCTATTTATACGTTCTATCAAACCCGGTGAGCCAGGCAGACAAAAAGCACGCGTTATAGTGACATTTCACTGATGCGATTGGCCGTAACATGTTCATTCTTATTTGCCTCAGAGCTTCAGTAGAGAGCTTCTCCAGAAAGCTGCATGTGAAAGGCAATCGCTCGGGTAGACAGTTAATCTACAAGGACCAGTGGAGCCCAGCTTATTCCGCGTCGTCCACTTGTCCTAGTCCAAAATCAGACGGGATCGACCTGGAATTCATAGTCACGTCCACCTGGTCATTGACCACTTGATTCACTTGCTCTGCTGGTTGCCCCACGGGCTGACAACCTAGCAGTCACCATTGACAGTGTTCCAAGTCACGAGGAGGTGATGGTACGCCAGCTAGATTGAGGAGAGGACGCTCTTATTTTCTTTATTCCGGAACTCCAATCAAGAATCCCAACCTCATCATCCTTCCACAGCTCAATACGAATGAGTGAATAATGAAAAAACAAAAATGTTGCGTCCCAGTGGTATTATCGTGAGGACCTGTGATTCCTTTTCATAAGGGCCTTTACTTGGCATTTATTAACTTCTAATTACTCCGAGCGATACAGGAAGTCGAAGGCACTCAAGCTTAGCAGTATACTGATTTCAGACAACGCTGTTTAACAAATGCGTTTAATGAGTTTATATAGGTGCACAATATTTTAAGTTTAGTAAAACCGGTGCATGTGCAGGTAACCTAGTCCTTGACTCTGATGGGCCTAACTTCAGCTCATTCGGGGTTCGGATTGGAGTCGGTTTTACTACTAACGGCAAATAATTCCAACATCTTAATTCAGGCTTCTTCATCTATGGATGTATCTGCTTCAGAAAAAGGTGAAGAGTGGTCCTAAAAAACAACTAAATTTGCACTTATGATTGAGCTTCACGTAACACTGTAATGAATACAGTAGATAAAGTACATTGATGTGAAACCACAACTCAGCAGTCTAATGTGGGACTGCATGTGTCCAAAGGTTCTCCTTGGTGCACTGGAGCTAGCAAATGTCGCCAGAGCCAGTCCTCAATAGCATCAGCGGAGGGAGGCAATCGAATTGTATGTGACTGCCTAGCGGACGCAGGTTTATTGCGATGGCATGGCGAGTTCGATGAGACGCATCTGAGTATCGAACTGGCTCTGAGATATTTCAGTCTATAAACGCTTAAATAACAAATGTGGCACGACAGTAATAAGTCATGGAAAGGTGAATAGTAAACGGTGTTTTAGGAGGTAATTAATGAAGCATATAATCAGTAGTCCACTCCATGTTCCTAAGGCTAGCAATCTAGAAATTTAGGAGATGGTTTTTGGGGGAAACACAGCATTTCGTTCTGAGTTCTCCAGAAGTTAACCTGCAAATAGGATACTCAATTTGTCCCAGCAAACAATCTACTGAGCTATCCTCAATTTAGGCTTGAAGCCTTCCGACAAACCCTAATATATAGGAGCTGTAAGGTTGCTTTATCCCAATCTGCCATTCTGCGTAATTTGTAATGATGATAATGAACGTTGTGGCAGAGTACATATAGCACCTTTCCGGTTTTTCTAAGTTAATAGATAGTTGTACTCAACGTAATATAACCTTCAATAATCCTTTGTACCTTTATTTTAACGATGTACGATGTAAAGACGTATCTAGTGATGTTTCTGATGCCGACCTCAACCATGGTTTCAAAACTTTAGGCGAAAAACATCTTGTCCAAGGATCAAATCTACTTCCTCTCAATATCTAGAAATCCAAGTTTGGCATACGTACGTACGTACGTACAGAACTCCGATAATCGCTCGAAGTCGGTACACTTCGTGATACATGAAAGTTGGCAAATGGGGTACGCATCCATGAGGAATGATCATGGCTATATCCAACAAGCTAGTAGCCTGTCAGTCTGACATGCATTTGCTGTAAGCTGATGGAAAAGATAATTTAAAAAATCAATTACACTGCTCGATACATTCCGATATTAAAGAAGCCGAGTTCCACATGGTTTCTGTCTTACGAACCTTCTTACGTCACTCGAATACCCGTGAGCAAGCGTATTCATTAGATGTTTACTTTTACTTCGGTAAGGCGTTTGATTGCGTTCCACACAAACGCCTAATTCAAAAGTTCTCAGACTTAGGAATAAGAGAAAATCTTTTCAAAACTTTTCTGCGAGCGGCTACTGTTTGGAATGGAAGCCTGTTGAAAGTGGAGTCTCAAAAGGGCAGTTCTTGTATTGCTCCTATGCATTATGTATTCAACTGACCTATTACGTGAGGCGACATCGTATATAGTGCTCTTTGCATATGTTCTTGAAGTATGCAGGGTGTTCAAAGACGAAAGAGATTGTCAGATATTACATGACAACATAGAAAAGCTTTACACACTGATCGATAACTGGTGCAAGAAATGCAATGCAAAATATTCTGTGGTAATGCATGTGATATCAGCAAGACGCCGAACAAATAAACTTGCACGAGAGTATCGCTTGGAACATCAACCGTTTGAAAAGGTAAATGTACAAAAAGACCATGGAGCATTCAGGCAAGAGGACTTAAGCGTCAAAACACCATGCACAGGAGTCGTGCTGATGGCCATGTCAACTATGAGTGCGATGCGAAGAATGTAGGTTATCTTGAATGCGGATATCTGTGGACCACAGGCTTGGCGGCAGGGGCTTCTTGAGGGTCTACAACGACCACCTCTTTACAGAGGATAAGATCGTCTTATAGCAACGTTTCAATTGCTAAGGGGACTTGATCGGGAGGTCAGCTGGGAACATCTTTTTGGAATGGCCCTAAACGAATCTCCGGAGACACAATTGCCAGCTTAAGGAGGAAATCAAATTGGCAAAGCTGAGAGTTTTGCTTCGCTGAATAGGCCAAGGAAATTTACCAAACCAGTCAAAGTTCCTACTTTTTCTTGCAATGAATCATCCATCAGTGTAATTCTTTCCGGATGCACGTTATGCATTCTCCCACTGAGTGTTCAAGGGACGCCTGGTCAACCCGAACTCCCAAACCCCATACAAAGGGTTATTAAAATAACTATAAGCATTCTACTTCCTTCATTTCAATAGATCGTTTTGTTTCATTTAACATTGACTCGTTATGTGAACCCAGTGAAGATGTTGTTCGCGGACATTTCGCCAATGCCACACCTTTTTGCCATTTTTGGTTCATTGCTTATTTTTATACATTCTGCATTTTACCTGTAAAAATTTGCAACTTAACTACTTTTCATGCCTGCAGGAGATTGCATAACTCACGCAATGTATATATCAGTATTTGAGGTAGTAACAAGGCGCGCATTTTAAGGTGTTATTTTGTTTTTGTATTGAATTGATGCAAACAGAGCTTTTTAATAATAAAAAGTTCATTTCAGATCGATTTATTGATGGGAAAATGGGGCTAAATTGGGCAAAATCCGACGTTTCTTGCTATCCAGGAATTGTCCTACGCTATTAAAAGCTACGGATCAAAGCATTTTATTTTTGTGAACAGTACTATGAATGAACATTAATATAAGCCGGAACAATTTGAAATATATCCCTTTGGAGAACGGAAAATTTTGTTTTGTTTTCACTAAAATTAAGTGAATGCAGGTTTGAGAGATCAGATAGTTTGCGAAAAAACAAGGACAAAGTCAGTGTAAAAAATTTATTTTTGCAAACTTAATGAAGTTATTTACCATAACGCTGTGATAAACTTTTTTGTCTGTACTTTGTTTTACCACACCGATAATCAAGACCGTCTGGTCCTAAATAATCCTAGCTGCCCGCGGCGCCCAATCATCTTCCAGGTTGACTCATGCATGACCTCGCTGGATGCCCTGTGACGATCGCACGGTCTCCGACACTTGGGGAACGTCACAGACGCGGCAGTTGGACGTGCCTTCATCTGGCAGCCAACTTTCTCCAGCCCCTTCTGCAAGATTTCCGTACAGAATAAACTCACTTCCAACGGGCGTTCCACTTCTTACCTCCTTCTACGGAACCGGGCCAGAAGGTCGTAGTGGCCAGGGCCTCCCCTTTCATCTTATCCTGTTGCGATAGACGTAATGACACGCCACCGATTTTCGCTGTTACCACATATGCGAAGCCTGTCGAGACAATTGCGGTCTACAGTTGACTATGAAGGAATAAGGAAACTTGAAACGGAAGAGGCAGAAAATTAACATTTAATCGGAAAATCTTAGTGTAGATTTAGCCAATCTCTTGCGCGTTTGAACTCTTTGAACTAGACTCAGAGGTAGGCAAATATATCGAAAAACGCTCCAATAGAAAGAGGGAAGTGAGTTCTTTCAGCGAAGTCGAAAAACCGATCAAACGTTCCCAGTTTTTCCTTGACTTCACCTTGTAAAAACGTTCAGTAGGCAGACATCGGACAGCGAAAGCGCTTTTTAAAGAGGTTACTTATTATAGAGTTTTTTTATTAATCATAGGCAAATATTTTCCCGGCTTTTGTTGTGGACGTTCACTTTTCACGTCAGGAGTTTTCGTGCTTAAGTGAGTCTACAAATATGACCCAGACGGCCATCTGCATTAGAAAGAATGTCCAAAAGAGTCAATACTTTGGTAAATGCATTTAAGGAATATGATATTTTGAAGACTAAACTAAACACATCGACCAGAATCTACATTTATGTACAGTTGACTGAAGACACTGAAGGTCGTAAAGAATTCATTATATTTTTAAAGACGATCTGAACCTGATCGTCATAGAAAACCCAAAAAAGTTATAAAGAAATTTAACGATAGAAAATTCATCTTTATTTACACAAAATGGTACATTTACGATTGCATTTGACGATTCTATTTAAATTTAGTAGTCAGTGACTGGCCTGTGAACATGTGGTCTTATGAAATATTGTATTCCTGTGACGTCCTTATCGGCGCAATCAAGCGAAAAGCTGTTTGCCTTTGTCAAACGCATCTAAGACAATGTACAAACGGAATAAAAACTTCCCATTCTCGTGAAATGCTGTTAGACTATACACACGGATGTTAGGCTGCTCGGTTACGGGCAAACTTTACGTTGCACTCAATCTGCAGGATTATGCATGTGAAAACCTTGGAAAAAGACTATTTGAAGAGTAATTCGACTTTTGTTGTTTTTTCACTCGTTTACTTGCATGTACAGGATTCCTATGCATATAAACTTTATTTTACCGAACTAGATCGATTTTTCAACTTTTCGTTATTTGAACCTTTTCAAAAAATGTTAGTATTTCTAGACTATGTACTTTTAATTCGTAAATAACAAAAAGTCTTATTTTTCCTAACGATAGGGCGACACAGCGTGCGCTGATTTCATGAGTTAGGGCAGTAACTGTATCTGTACCGATTTAATGGAACTTTTAAAGGCTTCTGTCAGTTACTCTAACGATACTGATTTATCCTGCTTGAAATGATACTTCAGACAATATCCGCTGCATTTTCGAGCGCTTAGCAGAATACCTGAACTTTTAAAAAATATTATTGAATTTCAGTTTATTTGGTAAAGCTACAGTGCAAAACCCTCGAAAAGCCTAAACATACCGGTGTTCTTTACAGCTGCAATTGTTTTAGAAATTACTATAGATGTTAAACTGTTACTCACACAATCTCAGTAACATTGTTTTACAGTGAACTGCCTGAAGTTAGGATGGTAATTATTTTATGTTCCGTATGTAGAAGGAAAGCAAGGGACATCTTTATTCATCCAAATATTTCTTGAAAAGGTTGAATGAACATTGCCTCCACAAATACCAGAGGAAGATCATTCCACTGACGTGAAGAATTATGACCGGAAGTTCAGAGTGGACAGTTTTGGGCGTACCTTCGGTGAGCGTGTACGAATAGGTGAAAGCTATCACAGGAGCATGTCCTAAAAGCGGGGTTTTTGTTCAATTTCATGTATTATTTTGCGAAGAAGGGTCAGACCACCTCTTTTGCTAGCTCTTTTGCATTGCACTGCACTTACTCGAGACATATTTTGTTTTTGCTTGCTATAAATTACACGCTTGTATCCCAATATTCTAAGTGAGCTCGAACGAATTTGCCGCAGACTTTACCAAAAAGTTCCTCGTCGAAATAATCAAACTTCCTTTTGATACCGTGCAGTACGCCATGGTTCTGCCTAATATCCTCAAAAAACAAAGTGAATAATCTGAGTAACCTGAAATTTTTGTCGTAATAACTTTAAGGACCATTGTGAGATCATGTGTGGTTGACCACCGCTAAACGGTCGTTAAATGATAGTTTTTTCATTGAAAAGTTTCACATAGAAGAGTACAATAGGTGGGGAATGAAACTCGTAAAATAGTTTTTCTTTGACTCGGAATTTACTTTTTCAGCCTGCCCATAAAGTAAGGACAAAGTCCAGGAAAAATTTCATGCCAAATTCGACCGCTACAAGCGAGGATGTTAACTAAAAACTTGCTAAAATTTATTGCACCTGTGTGGTGCAACAGTGCCAGGTTGGAAAAAAAGTTGTCTGGACTTTTAGTTAGAAATTTTAGCTAGGACCTGTTCAAAGGATATTTAAACAAAAATCAGTGTTTTAGAGTGTCTCAGTGGTGTGATTTCCAATCGATGCGGGTGACAGTGACCATCAGAAGAAGAAGAGGCGGTCGCTGGAAAAATGGTGTTTATTGGTCCATCACCAGAGATAATGGGTTCAAAAGAGAATCCGAAACATTAGGCCAATAAACACCGTGTGCCAGTGATTGCCTCTTCTTCTTCTGAACTGCTTCCTGGAATTCGTCTGTTCTCTTCTGTCAGCGACGGTGATAACCATTTTACCCAAAATATAGTGAGGGCAGGACAATCACTTGTGCATGATTTTGTTTATGATGGTAGTAGCGTTGCACAGGATCTATGCATTTTCTCCTCCTCCCTCACTGGACCCGTTGACAAACGATGTCCGGACAACCGGTAGCGGGGTCGGAAGCAGTTGCTTTACGATGCTAAATGGGCAGTCTACGTGTGCAAAGCACAACCAGCTTATTCGGCTTGGATCCCTACTGAGGGGGGGAGTGTAACAGGAACCATATGACAAAGGAGCTGTTGCAGCCTGAATCTTCGACCTGAGAGAACAAATATATTCCGTCAGCCGACGGCATTCTCAGTCTCCACAGAGACCACAGATGCGACCTCTCCTCCTCGTATCTGTCTCAGACAGCAGTCTGCCGGTCGTCCGATGATCGAACTGGTCGCAAGTGGCTGGCATATCGGGACATTGCGCCTAGACCTGCCACCATAATCCCAATGTATGACATTTTTAAGTGGATGCCGGGACTCTGCGCAGCTTGACTACCATTTACTGCGATATATTCTGCTTCCGTTTTGGTCCATCATCTCTACCATGAGGCTCGTTGAAGAGGTGAAAACATCAATAATAACTCGTAAAAACAGCAAACGCATGATGTTCTATCTTTCAAATCCTTCTGTGAAGTTACGTTAGGCCTATTTAGTGGCCTGAAAAACAACGAAAAGTCTTTTAGCATACCATGAAATAACCAAGAACATCAATTTATACTAAAGGGTATAAAGATTGTCCTCCATAGCTCTGCTTAATTCTTGTCTTAATGACAGCAAGTATACACAGGCCTCAATGCCAGACTTCATTTGGTAGACGGACTGTCCTTTGTAAATTAGAAAACATGAGGTACTTACAATATATTTCGGGTAGACTATTCACAGCTGTGATAGTTCACCAATTGAATATTTCCTTCAACATGATATGTTATCACTTCGACGACATTTGTAATGGGTTTCAGATGGTCTAAGGTGAATAGTTACTTTTGGTGAATCAAAATGATTCTATAGCATTATTCCACTTGCAGAAAAATGCCAAGGATGGGAGCGTCAATCATGTTAGCTATTATGTACAAGGTTTAGTTCAAAATTAACAAAAACAGTACTCTGTGACACTTCGATATTTCAAAAACCTCAGTATGAAGTATGAAGCATAGGGAACATAGTGGCTAGTGGTATACAGGGTTTCGACGGGAGATTAGGAAGACTGTGTACCAGCTAGACAAGTTTTATTATGTAAGGACAATAAGCACATTGTCTGTATCGCTTAACCAAGAATAACCTACTAAGTGCAGCTTAGTATAGCTTCCTCAATACGATAGCTTGTGACACCTGTCAGCTCTCTTTCTCCCATCCTGTTCTACAATCAAGGGACAATGGTTTGCACTTTACGTAGTCAGTTTCGATGTGATAAAGTTTTTTGATCGTTATTACTATGCTCTCCTTCTCTTAAAACGCTCCACTTTCTGCATATGTGTTCAATGACTAACTGTAATATCTTCTTACCTCAGAGCTTGCACACGAGGTGTTCAGATCTCCAATATTATTTCCAATCCGATATGTATGAGGATCAGATTTGTTCAGGGCAGTTTGCTTGACCCACTCATTTCGTCTTTCTCTTAATGACATGGCAGGTTGATTTCAAAATGACAGTCCTTTATTTAAGCAGATTAATTGAGAGTGTTTTGTAAATAAAAAGCGGCATATCACAACAGCGTGCCTGAACTCTCGAAAAATCGAGCTTGAAACCTTTGCCCAGTGGTTCTGCACTTTGTGCCTTTCCCAGGTGTATCCGCCAAAATTTTAAAACAAGCGATATTAAAACCCGCCCTTATAAAATATAAGACCAGCTTAAAATACTTCTCGTTTCTATTCAGCCTTCTGTATGCTAGTGAACGGAAGAAAAAAGATTCATTCCAGAATTTTTTTACTAAAAGATATTAATCCACAAAAAAACTGCATTCGGATGTTTCCACAAGTTGGTGGGCCTAAAAATCTTCATTCTTTGTGGGTCCGCCAATTACAGAAGAGACTCCTTTTATGATTGACGTTTTTAAACAGTCGCCCATCTATCCCACCTACTACTCTGGTTCAGCTTAACCACTCGGTGCAACAGTCACCACGATGTCTTTTACTTCTTTCGCTGGCACGCACAATAAGGATTCGTCGGGGTTTTCAGTAAACACAATGGTGATGTGGAACAAACTACACAGGAATGCGAAAAAACTGCACAATTAATTTTTGTTTAAGAGAAATATTACTATTTTTCTGCATTCAGAAAATCTTCGACGCATTCTGTGTGCAGAAAAGTTTGAATCAATCTTCCGCCGCGACGGATTGCGCGGCACCTTAGGCCAGTTTTGGGTCTTTTATTGAGGACAATGCTTCTGAATCTGCAGTTCACAACCGGTGAATTTGTAAACGGACAGCTAACAACCGTCTGCGGATACACCCTTGCCGGCTGCAGAATCCCGGTTCCTTAAAAAGGCAGAAAGACATTTAATACACTTCAATTGTGCTAACCCTTCTCCGTTCTGAAATACGGGCAGCAGTTTTTTTTTTTCCCTGAATAACATAAATTGAACAAAAACATGCATAAAAATATTCCGTTATGAGTTTTTTAACTGCTAGGCTGGCCCTCACGGTATATTGCTTCTTCATTTGTCTGAAACGGGAATTGAATAACATTATTCCTCATTTATGTGTCGAAATTGAATTTTATGCAACTGAGGTCACACTGTAGAAAGTTCTAACCACGTGTTTCACGCGCGTCCGTAGAAACTTCTAGAAAACGCGCCCCTAAATGGGCGCGCGCGCGATTCTTCATCCTATTTATATGTCTAGCACTTAAACATGATTAAGGTTTCTTATAAAGTTTGATAACATAACAATATAGTTTAAATATTAATGGAAGGAAAATATACCTAGCTTAAAATTGTTTTATTTCACTACCCCAATGCATTTCAGCCAATCATCACCGATGGGATCTGACCTTGTCAATGAAGATGTTATAAATACGGGCGATGAATGAAATCCAGGACCCCCGTTTTCGGCCGAGCCTGACGACCAGGAATCCTCGTTGCAGCCCGTCCCTCGCTCCTCCCGGATCTCAGCTATACAGACATCCTCTGGATTTATTATATTTTTGTACCTAGGTTTTTCCCTCTTCCCTAGTTACTTACTGTACTTAGATTATTAGTAAACTGTAAATATCAAGGTCTTTTTCCCTCCTGGGTCATGGCAAACACATTAAAAATTGGAGGCAACTGTGTTCCTTCCACTATGGGTGACAATTCACTGGGGAAGTTGATCAAGAAGCTGCAGAAGCTCATTGTGCACTCAGCGCCCCCACCAGAAAAACTGACTCGTGACACAGATTTCGCTCGCTGGGAAACACGGTGCAAAGACTTCCTCTAAGGCTTTGATGCAAAGGCGCAGAGTGGGGCCGTCCTTGCCCTTCTGGATGACGAGGTCTACAATCTAGCACGTTTAGTGGACATCTCGGCGGCCTCATCTCCCTCGGTTGTCCTGGATGGTCTCCGTGAAATCCTTGGGAGTTCTGAAAACCCTTTGGTCTTGCAGACAGACTTCCATTGACGTTATCAACAACCGGCGGAGCCGATCAGTGACTTCCAACAGACCTTTCGACTCTCCGGGTGGAGGGCTTTCTCCACACTGGATGCGAAGGCCCTTAACACTCGGGTGCTTGAGCAGCTTGTCGCTGGAGTCCACGACCCTCAAATCCGAAAGGTCATGTTGCGAGATCGGCCGTCAACCCTCGAGAAGGCCCTTGTCCTGGCTCGGGAAGAGGAAGTCCTCCAGGCCGCCTGTGAACAACCACCGCGGTCGCTGTTCAGTGTCACAGCCGTTTAGCCCCACTCTTCCCACGATGCCTCCACACAAACGCCTTTGCAACCCTGCTCCTGCGGCTCCTCTCTCCTGCGAAACAACTGGCGTCGGCCCCAGACCCAACGACCAAACAAGCCCAAGCCTGCCGCACCATTGAGGCCATTGACGCAGCCCCAGAACCCAGTGACGGTGAGTATTACCTCGTTTCTGATACATTTATATCATGTTTAGGCTCCACTTATTGCCCCTTAGTCCACGGTTCCTGAGGTAGCACTACTCTTTCCTGTTTAGTAGATTCCGGCGCTGGATGTTCGATAGTACGTCAGCAGCCTATCTTTGAATTTCGGACTAAGATCCGTTACTGTGATACGCCCAACGTTATCCTTCACCCGGCTAACGGGGCTAACCTCAAGCATACTGGTCTGGTAGAATTTTCCCTGAATTTTTCTGGATTTATTTTAACCCACCAATTTCTTGTGTCCACAGATATAACTTCGGATTGTTAAATAGGTGTTGATTTTTTGAATAAGTTTAAATGCTCCTTAGACTTCGGTAGGCGCCTCCTGCAGACAGCCTCTGTCAAGGTAACCTTTCTTTCCCGTATTCCTAGACCGGTCAGGTTACCTGCGTGTACAGTTGACTTTAATGCTAAGGAACTTATTCCGGCAAATCTTGATCAGACCAGTGCCAAGAGTTTAGGTGATTTAGTTGAAGAATTTAAAGACATCTTTGACTGGAATGGGAAGTCTACAGGTAGGACGAATGTGACGGAGCATTTCGTTGACACAGGGGACGCACAAACCATCCAGGTTCCACCTATGCGGCTTTCAATCTTTTACCAGAATGAATTGGATGCACTTATAAGTGATTTGCTCAGCCGTAATATTATCAGGCCATCTCATTCTCCCTGGTCATCACCGATCGTGTTTGTAAGAAAAAAATACGGTTCAATGCGATTATGCATTGACTATAGGAAACTCAACAGCGTGACTTAGAATAATTACTTTCCTCTTCCGCGAATTGACGCGACGTTGGACACCCTCGCCAGTAATACCATGTTTTCAACACTTGATTTAGCTTCTGGCTACTGGCAGGTGGAAGTGAGACCTGCTGACAGAGAAAAGACGGCTTTTGCTGTCCCTTCAGGTCTCTACGCATTTGAGACAATACCTTTTAGGTTAGCAAATGCCCCTAGCACTTTCAAGCGGATAATGAATCAGGTCCTTTCCCAGTTGATTCCAAACTCGTGTTCTGTATAAATGGACGATATTATAGTCCTCGGTAAGAATTTTAATAACCACCTCGAAAATCTTCGGTCTGTGTTCGGCAGTCTCAGACAGGCTGGTCACAATTTAAAGCCGAGCAAGTGTGTCTGTATCAAGCTGCGCAACACATTTCTAGGCCATGTCATCTCTGCCACCGGCAAAGAGACCGATGATGAGAAGGTAAGGCAAATTCGCGACTTGCCTACTCCCACAGACGTTTCCGAGGTTCAAAGTTTTTAGGACTCGTCTCGTACTATCACCGTTTTTATCAAGGACTATGCTGATATTGCAAGTCCCCTCCATAAACTGACACAGAAAGATGTCAAATTATTGGGGGTTGCTGACTGTGCTTCCAGCTTTCAGACGCTGAAGGATAAGCTTTGCTCATCTTTGATTCTAGTTTTCCCTAAAATCAGCAATGATGCTCGAAAATTTGTGTTAGATACTGACGCTAGCGATAAGGCAATAGGTGCTATCCTCTCCAAGCAGCAACCCGACGGTACCGAACGTGTCATCCAGTACCTCAGTCGTTCATTGACTCAGGCAGAACGACGTCACTGCGTGACTCGCCAAAGAAATGCTAGCATAAACATACTTTATTGAAGAATGTCGGCCGTACCTTCCGTATCGGCCATTCATCGTGCGCATGGATCATAGTTCTTTGACGTGGTTGCGGAACTTTAACAATCCTGAGGGGCAAGTTGCTCGGTGGCAGGAAAAACTGGCGGAATACGTTTTCGAATGCGTGTTCTGACCGGGTCGTCAGAATGGAAACGCCGATGCTCTCTCAAGGAAACCACATCGCCCTCATGGTGCATGCCCGTCGTGCACTGATGTCAATATATCCACCGTTGCCTTATGAAGTGACCAGTGCCTACTCTGGGCTGCAGCTAAGAGAGACGATCCACATATATCCCCCATATAAGTCACTTTAAGTCACTTTATTGAGGGAAGTAGGCTTTCGCCCTTGAGCTCCCTATTCATATGCAAAAATGTCAATAGTAAAAACGTTTACAGTGATAAATCTGACAAATGAAAATGTTGGGTCATCGATATGTGTGGGCCAGGCGCAAGCTGCAACTGCTTACACAATCTTCATATATTTACAATAGTTTCTCAGAATATGAGTATCTATTTTGAATTTAAAAGTTTCAACAGTTTCTGAAAGGACAACCTCGTCAGGGAGTCCGTTCCATGCTCCAACGACCCTCTGCAAAAAGGCGTTCCGACGGACTTCTGTGTGGACAAACTTCCTCTGCAGTTTAAAGGGAAGACCCCGCTCTCCCTAAAAAACAACCACCTTGCCCACTTAAACTGTTCGTTCTAAATGCTAGATCCTTGATCAATAAAATGCCCCTGCTTCAGACTCTAGTCTTTGTCCACTGTCCAGATATCGTTATAGTAACTGAAACATGGGCAACACCTTCCGTAGCCGACCCCGAACTCTCTCTTATATGTTATAATTTTACTCGAAATGATCGCCGTAATAGTCGTGGTGGAGGAAGCTGTATCTATATTAAACAAGCGCTGCAATTTCGGACCTTAGATCATCCACAATTTACTGCGGTTGACGAGAGCTGCTAGCTTCAAATTACCTTAAAAAATAGGAACACTTTTCTCATTGGTTGTGTCTATTGTCCGCCCAATACCAGTGAAGATTTCGATCTTCTTCTCTCACAAGCATTCCATGCCGCAGTTGACTTAAATTTTAAGTATTGCTTAATTGCAGGTGATTTCAACCTTCCTGACATTCGCTGGTTTCCGGTCCCCTCCGGCCCCGATAAGTTCGAGGACTTTCTCGAGGCCGTAGATATTGGCATGTGGACCCAGGTTGTTGACTTCCCTACCCAAGGATCAAGCATACTTGATCTAATCTTCTGCAGAGGTTGCCTGCCTTTGACAGTGTCATCATTAGGCCCACTTGGGAGCTCAGACCATGATATCGTTGTTACTACACTACAACTCGAAACCGATGAAACGCCTTCCAAGAAATATAGCTTTTTCTTTGATTTTCGATTAGCGCTTTCGACAGAATTATTGATACATCTTAACTCCCACGACTGGACTAATTTCTTTTATGTGTCAGGATGGGAACATTTGTACCGGTATGCTTTAACAAGTTTTAGATCCACTTATTTCTCGTTTCGTTCCCTGTAAGAAATTAATTAATGTCGCGGATGAGGTTTATCTCCCTTTATCTATTCACCGTAGGTTGCGTAAACTCTCTCGTCGATTCCATTTGCAAAACGACATTTCCGTTCTGCCCTTGATTCACCGTATTTTTGAGCAGGTCAAGAGGCTAACCGAAGAAAAAAAGCAAGCTGAAGAGGCCAAATATGTCGAAAACCGTTCGTTAAATGTTGCGAAACTTTTTTTTTACGCGCAATTAGAACCCATAGTAAAACATGGCACCCCGTACTACTGGATTCCATTGGCAATCCTGTAGTTGATGACAAATTGACGGCTGATAGTTTTAACGTTTTCTTGTCCAGAACATTTATTGAAAATTCGACCGCTCCCCCTCCGCCCATCCAGGTTTGGACTGGTGCCGTCCTCGAGACCATAACTTTTACCCTCTGGGACGTAACCGTAGCCATTCGAAGTTTTCGTCAATCTTATAGTCCTGGAGCAGATGGCGTACCAATCAGTATTATAAAGGCGGATGCTAATGATATTTTCCCGTCAATTCTATGTAAGATATTTAATCTAGCTCTTGAAAGTGAAACTTTTCCCAGCGTATGGAAGGAATCGCATATTCTACCTATCCCCAAACGCGGCCAATCTACGTCATTTGACGATTTTAGGCCAATCAACATACTGTCCGCAGCTTCGAAAATCCTGGAGACCTTGATCAAAGATAAGATGATGTATCATTTAACTGAGAATAACCTATTGAGTGCAGCCCAGCATGGGTTCCTCAAAACTAGGTCTTGTGACACATGTCAGCTCTCTTTCTTTGATCATGTTCTACAATCTAGGGATAATGGCTTTGCACTTTACATAGTCTATTTCGATTTCACCAAGGCCTTCGATCGTGTTGACGATGCCCTTCTTCTCCTGAAACTCTCCTCTTTCGGTATCTGTGGTAAACTTCTGAGCTTGATATCTTCTTACCTGAGCTCTCTTACACAACATGTTAAGATCTCCAATGCTATCTAGAACTCGGCACGTGTGAAGAGTGGAGTTATTCAGGGTAGTGTGCTAGGCCCGCTTTTATTTTGTCTTTTTGTCAATGATGAGCCAGGTTAATTTCGAAATGGTAGGCCCTTTATGTATGCCGACGATTTAAAAGTTGCCTATCGATACAAGCCGGCAGATTGCGACGCCATGCTTAATCTATTAAAAAATGATCTCGAGGCCTTTGCCCAGTGGTGCTGCACATGGCGCCTTTCCCTTTCTTGGCACAAATGTTCCGTTATGGTTGTCGGTGACAACCATCAGCCTCATCTAAGCATAGATGGCCATGATATAAATGTACCTGGCGTTGTTAAGGACCTGGGCATATCATATTCCAACGGTCTCAATCTTTCAGAGCATTGCGCCCTGATTGTCTCCAAAACACGCAGAACTGCCGGGTTTATCCTCCGAAATTTTAAAACTATTGATATTAGACTCCGCCTTTATAAAATAAACGTTAGACCTGGCCTGGAATACTGCTCGTTTATATTTAGCCTTCTGCGCGCTAGCGAACGGAAGAAAATAGAATCGGTCCAACACTTCTCACGAAAAGAATTTTATCGTTGAAGCACCGTAATCTGTCGTATCAAGAACGCTGTGGGCTTGTTAACATTGATCCCTTATGGTTTCGCCGAGTGCAGAAGGGACTATTTTTGCTGTTTAAGCGTTTGAATAATCGTACCTTTAATCCCCTTATCACTGTGAGGCAGCTTGACCATCCTCGGCGCAGCAGTCATCGCAATGTCTTTTTATTTCTTCCATTAGCTCGCACAGTTAAGTATCGACGGTTCTTTTCGGTAAACGCCATGGCCATGTGGAATAAACTTCCCCATAATATAAACGTCCAGCGGAGTTATTCTTTGTTTAAGATTACCATTACAAGTTTTTTGCATTCAGAACAGTTTCCAAGAATTCTGGGCGCCGACACGGTAGAATCTGTTTTCCTGTTCGACGGAGTGCGCGGCATCTGAACTCGATCCCAGGTGTTACCTTGAGGGATACGGCACCGTCTCTGCAGCCTGCACCCGTTGACTTCTTCGGCAGACAGTGAGCGACCGCACACGGATGCTTTCTTGCCTGAGGCAGAATCCCGGCTCCTAGCAAAGACAGAAAGACTGCATACAGACTGCAATTGTGTTAGCCCTTCCCTGATCTGAATTGCTATCATCCTTACAGGCGGCAGTTTTTTCTCCTGAATAACATGAAAATAGGAAAAACACTTAAAATGATATATATTCAGGCGTTTTTTTTAACTGCCAGCCTCTACCCACTGAATATTTCATCTGACAATGCCTGTAAACCGGTATTAAATACAACTATTATTATTATTATGTTCTGTCCCAGCCAATTCGAAGAAATCAGCAAATTCTTGGGCACACTCGCAGCCTCTGACAATCCGGTAGGTTTGGATGAGGTCACCGCGTAGTTGCCTGTAATTTAGAGGAAACAAATCAAGTTCAACCAGTCTGGCTTCGTAAGGCAGATGACTAAGATTCTTGCCCATCTTCGTAGCCCTCGCCTGCACTCGTTTCCAGCTGTAGATAATCCTTCTTAAACCACGGACGCCAGGCCTGGACGGCATATTCCAAGTGAGATCGAACAAATACCCCGTAGGTTTTTCGGAAGAGTTCCTTATCAATCTGCGCAAATCCATGTCTGAGCGCAAGTAAGACCTATGTAGCGCGTTTAGCTGCCTTTAAACACTGTCAAGATGGTTTAAGTGAGGAGTTTATTAGAATACCAAGGTCCTTCTGTTCCTCAACAATTGAAATGGGCTGCCCATTGAGAATGTATTGGTAAAAATCATCCTCCTCACTGGTCCTTCTGGTTCGCAGTCTTAGAACCACACACTTTCCAACGTTAAATTTAAGAGCCAAAAATCAGACCAGCTGCTAAGACGGTTGAGATCCTCTTGAAGTGCGTGCCTAACGAAATCAGATCTGATGACCCTCCACAATTTAACATCATCTGCAAACATGATGGCGCTGCAATCCAGGTCGTCGACGCAGTCGTTGATGTACACTTAGAAGAGTAACGGCCCTAATACCGAGCCTTGGGGGACACCACTTAGAACCGGAGTAGATGTTGACTTCAAGGTATTGAAGCACACCGTTTGCAATCTACCTGTAAGAAAGTCTGCGATCCATGTCAGCAGCATTCCTCTTATGCCAATTTCAGATAATTCGTAGATGAGACGTTTGTGTGGGACACTGTCAAACGCCTTCTTGAAATCAGTGTATATGACGTCAACCCTACCATTTTCGTCCAGTGCACGAGTTCACTGCTCTGTGGAGAGTAATAAACTAGAAAGACAGGAGCGATTCTGTCTGAAGCCATGCTGGAGATCTGCGAGTAATTGGTTTTCCTCAAGGAATTTCATGGTTGCCTTCTTGATTATTGATTCCATTATTTTACAGCAAATGGAGGTTAGGCTGACAGGCCGATAATTGTTGACATATGATCGAGCACCACTATGGTATATGTGGTATATATTTGCTGCCTTCCATTCGGATGGCAGTTTCCCTGATTCAAATGACGAATTAAATATATGCGCTAGTGGTTTGCACAGTTCGCTGGCCAGTTCTTTCAAGAACTTGGCCGGTATATCGTCTGGACCAGATGACTTCACTTCTTTCAGATTTCGAAGTTCTCGTTCCACGAGAGGTTCCTGGAAGAGTATATATTAAAGCACTGGATCGGCGTCTATAACAGCACTGTTGGCGTGGTTAAGCTGAAGCTCCGGTTCTCTAGTGAATACCGAGGCAAAAAACCGACCTAAGTACTCGGCCTTGTCGCAATTTTCAACGACTTCAACACCATTCCAATCCATGAGTACTGAAATGGGTCCTTGTTTTTTATTCGACTATTGATATGCTGGAATAAATTTTTTGGTTTATATTCAGCCTGTTGAATAATTCTTGATTCATAGTTATTCCTTGCCTGACGAATAATTTTTTTACAGCGTGTCTCTGATGACGAAATTATTTGAGATGCTCTGCTGACCCTGTTTCCCTGAATACCTTCCATTTTTTATTCTTCTTCTTAAACTGCCTGTTAAGTTCTCTTGTTAACCAGGTGGGGCAACTATTCTTTTTTGCACCTTCACGGGACAAAAGCGTTCAATCAGATCTAGTAAGAATGTCTTAAATGATCGCCAGTCATCCTCTGGATTCCCTTTAAGCAAACAAGCCCATCTCATAGACATCAGTTCTTTCCTCATCGCGTTAAAATCAGTCTTTGGTATTTATTTATTTATTGCCAGTTTACAGGCAAGGTCAAAAGGGATATATACAGTAGGGGGTCCAGCTGACAGTGAAAAAAACTCCTGATCGTTCTTTAAGGTATTTTCAGGAGAAAAAACTGCAGCTTGTTGAACAGATTAAAGTTTAGGACAGGGAAGTGTTGACACAGGTGCACAGTGTAGTACTTCTCCTTTCGGTGTTGTGGATCTGGTCTTCTGTACTAGCAGCAAGTATGCCGGCGAGCGGCTGCTAGCTGAAGACGGAGGAATAACCCGATTACGGACTGCAGAGCCAGCAACATTGCCTTCAGCATGAAGTCCGGCATAGGATTCAGAGTCCGTGGACGCCATCAGAACGGAAAAGAGCTTCCAGAGAATCAGCACCCGAAATTCGTTGAAGGTGTCCGGAATGTAGAAAACTAGTGACAGCTCTCGTAAACAAAGGATAGTTTTGCTGAATTTTAATACTTCTGGGTAGTTTATTCCAGATTGCTATAGCATTTACCGAAAAAAACTGACGGTATTTTACGGTGCTTGCCAAAGGAAGAAATAAGAATACATCTCTATGATTGGTGCGCCGACAGTGAGCGAGCTGCCTCATATATTTCGCTTGCATTCCGTTCCATGCTGGCGCTGAGAATAAAGTAAGTAATCCCACATCAGCGTACTATGGTCACTCTTACCAAGGGGTGCAATAGAATACACTTCATCAATGCTAGAGAAGTCCTTCGTAAATACTAGGTCCAGGCAATTTGCTCTCTGGTTCTCTCTAAATCTCGTTGGTATGTTAACCTTCTGTACCAGAGGTTGGTCGAGAGTTAGATCCATTAGCTTGTAGCCGAAGAAAGTTGGTTCACCATCAACTGTCAGATTAACCCAGTCTACTATAGGTGCATTGAAATCTCCAGAAATTAGCACCTCCTGGTGCCTTGCTACTTCCTTGAGCAAATGGAAGTGGGACTCATCAGCTGCACTTGAAATGTTCGGTGGTCTGTAGATCGTTAAGAATTGTAGGTTCTGTGAACAATCCTTTCTACTCTTTATCCAGAAAAATTCATATTCAAGGAAGATGGAGTGTGCTCGTTCGACTGCCGAGATTCCTGTCCTAACATATACGGTATGTGGGTTAGGAATCGAAGGTATAAGACGAGTGGTGTAGTTTACCCTCCTGTGCTGTCCACCTCTTCAGTGGAAGAGGTAAGTCGTCGTCTGTTGTCGCTTAATGTATACCTACCAGCTGAACTTTCACAACGTGGCAGGAACTTACAGGAATATGATTCGTGGAAGGGCACAGAATTTTGGCAGTTTTTCCTATACCTTGGAATAGTAATTCTGAAAGACATATTACCGAAAAGTCACTGGAAACATTTTTTCTTACTGTTTACAGCTATTCGATATTTATCGTGTCGAAAACTTTACGTAGATAAAATTGGTTTTGCTAAACAGTTACTAAGAATATTTGTGCAGAAATTTCAAGTTTTATATGGTAAGGAACAGATGGTGTATAATGTGCACAGTATAATGCACATTGCCGACGATGTTCAGCGATATGGGCCTCTAGATTCATTCTCGTCATTTCCGTTCTCGTATGTTAATTAAAGAAAATGCTGCGTTAGCCATCGCAACCTCTGCAGCAAGTTGCCAGACGGTTAAGTGAGATAGAAGTTCATATATTTGATACAAAGGAAGCATGTCAGCCTAGATTTCTTCACAAGCATCACCGGGGTCCAGTTCCTAGAAATGGTGAGCCCTGTGATCAATACAAATGCATCCAAACTGCACAGGTTAGAGTAGATAATTCCTTAGCAAACGGATGCATTGCCATAGGGGATAAGAAAGTATGCGTTAAAAATGCTCTCGTAAATAAGGACGGTCAAATTCGCATAGTTAACGTCGAGTTCACCAACCTTTTAGATTATTTCGACTACCCTATTTGTTCATCCAAGATGCATGTATATAAGGCGAACATGGATACAACCATATTTTGGACGGATTTATAGCCTCAAATTCTTAAGTATGCCTGCTTCCATAGACATGGTTTTTATGTGTTAATAGAATTAATAGACCCGTGGCGTAAAGCCACATAGCCATTTACAATATCGGCTACTTATATACCCTTCCCCAAGTGGGAACATTGCACGTGAACCCTACAACCGCACAGCCCACCTAGTTAGAGGTTCACTTGCTCTCAAGGGTTGAAGTGGCAATAGACAAAGTATTACAATTCCTGAACTTATGCATTACTGTGCGGTTGTAGATATGAATCAGGAGCTCACAGCGGCAATTAAAGCGACCACGTCGTTACAGGGATGAGGACTCTTCTTGTGGGACGAGAAAACTCCACTATCATCGGTAGGTAGCCTGTTTCACATATAAGTATGAATAGGAAGAACAATTAAATGCCGTGTCTGAGACATCAGGGGGAAACTTGCCTTCCAGCAGGCGTCCTCAGCAAGCAGGTAAGACTGTTATCTTATGATTATTTCTTGTCCTAGACGCATCTGAACCACATTCTCAATCGGAATATCACACAGAAGTATTTCGTAATCTTTAAATACTTGCCAAACGGCTGCTACAAGTGCAGGCCACACAACATCGAATTTTAACAAAACTGCGAATGGTGGAGCTTACTCAAAAGACAACAAGTACAGCTCCTATTCAGAAGGGTATTGAGGTCCCTGGAAATCCCGTCGCACAGCCGATTGCCAACCGTGCTGCTTTCAGACAATTACATGAACGGCTGCGCGATCCAAATTTCCGCAGGGAACTGGTTAGTACCCGTCAATTATTTACATTTGCAATATGAAGTCATATTTACTCTGCCTCGGGGGCCAAAATACGGATGACTTCGTAAAGCGCATTTTTTATGCGATTTTCGATGATGCTATCGCCTTGGAACTTAATTTCCAAGGACGGAAAGGAAAAGATGCGTTATCAGGATCCAAAATTTATGAACTTATTGCAGGTTGGTTATAACATATCTTGTTAATTTCAAACAATTTAGAGCTGACGTTAGGTGGAATGGCGGCGGCCGTCTAAATCTTTATGATTTTGAGGCCGCATTTGTAAGGCACCTGAAAAGGTCCCTCGACGCCGCCGGCAAGAGGGTTCAAAGGCACGTCCCTGAATTACCCTTTTATGGTCAGTTGATTTGCTTTCATATTGCTTAACTGTCTATTTTTAGAATGCCACCCAGGACTAGCCACCTCCACTTCAAGCCCCCATCTTGACAACCCGCCTAACACCTGATTGAACGTAATCCACAACCCCGTATTTTTTATATTAAGTAGACTAATATCCGTTATTTTACATATTATTATGGACCTTTTATAATACACATTTTTATATTTCCCATTAACTATGTTTACATTTTTTTACAAAACGTTGAGAAAAGGGGAAAATGCGACTGCAATGGCGTATACGCGAGCATAATAGGAAGGGTAGTAATGGTTACGTTGTTGGCGGTCACGGTAAAGGAATAATAATGGGTGTTCCGTATGTATCCGTTTTATATGGGGGTAGCGTAGGAAGTATCTGACCCTTTTTGTCTATTTCGACAAATCTCGACATTTCGATATTTGGCATATATCGGCAAAGAGGACAAAGTCGATATACAGTCGATATATGTATCTCGATATTTCGATATTCGGGCGATATACGGCTGATATAGATTGCTATTAGGGTACGTTTGAGGTAATCAACAGTAAATTCAAGAAGGCGTTTGACGGTGTCCCTCAAAAATGTCTTATTTTTAAATTATCTAAAATTTGATAAGTGATATGCTGCTGACATGGATCGCAGATATTCTTCCAGGAAGATTGTAAGCTGTGTGCATCGATAAATTAAAGACGACACCTACTACAGTTCTATGTGGTGACCCCGAATACTCCATGTTAGGGTCGTTTCTCTTCTTAGTGTACATCAGCGAGTGTGTCGCCGACCTGGGATGAAGCACTGTTATGTTTGCAGACGATGTTACATTTTTTTAGGACCTTCAGATCTGATGCCAATAGGCACGCACTTCCAGAGAGTCTTACTTTTCTATTCTAAAATCACACACAACAAAGATATTCTCAGAATAAATATACTTACAAATCGAAACGGCCCCAGAGACACTAGAAATTATGAAAATATTATAAAAATTCCTAAATTCAAAAAGGCCCAACGATCCAACTTCTATTCCATAAGATACGCGACAATATGGAATGCCCTACCAAGTTCTATCAGAAATAGTCGAACCCTACTAGAATTTAACATAAAAATCAAACAACATCTGTTAAATAATACCACACATCTATTTTTGAATAAGATAGGACATTATTCAACTCAGTTCTTTAACATATAATTCGGGCCGAAAAGGGCTCTGATAACGCCAACTTCGGGAATCACGCGTTTTACAATTTACAATTTAGAATTTATATTTGGTTAGCACCGGGAAGGTACTGTCTAAGCAAACATTAGTAACGAAATAAAGTTATGACAATGTGTGCAGACAAAATGTACAAATTCATAAATTGTCCTGCTATGTCAACAGTTAGCAATGTTTTAAAATTAATGGTGAACTAGAAAAATAGGCAGTGAAAAAAACTCCTACCATGAAAAATGGAGGCAGAGTTCAATAGGCCTTCATTTTTCGAATAGAAGGTAGGAGAAAAAAACCGCTTAGGAAAAAAATAGTCAGGTGGTAGAATAGGGTAATACTGCAGTAGCATTTCAGAATGAGATAATGAAACGTCGAGGTGATTCGTTCTTGATCACTTAGGCGTATGAAACAGAATCTCACGAAAAATGCGTCAATGAACTTAAGTCCTCAGCATCATAGGATCCAGAATTGAATTCTGATGATGGTTAGTATCCAAAGAAACCGCAGCATTTAAGACTGTGGACCACCGAATTTGTACGTCCGAATGACGTCATCGTTTGGAGGACGGGTGATATAAGGAAACATTATAGTTCATGGGCGTCTCCATGTAGCGTAAATATAGTTTCAAGAGGGTTACTCAAATTCCCGATGGTCCTTTCTCCGAGTCATGGGGAAAGCTACTGGGAAAGATGAGGAAAATAAAAGGTTAATAGAATCAGTGTTAAGATAAATGTGCAGTCTTCGCTTGAATGCAGAGAGACGAGTTAACGACCTAATTTCAATTGGCAAGTTATTCCAAAGAAAACTATACCTAGAAGCAAAGAAGAGAGAGCGTTTACACGTGGAGGATGCAGGGGAGGTATAATTAGTTCAGAATTTCTTAGGTTATAAGGAAGACTAACGGGGGTAATGACAGAAAGCTTTGGGAGAGTTGAACTATTATTAAGACGAAAAAAAGGAGACAAAAAGCCTGCTTCAAGTCTCCTGACCCAAAAGAAATTTTAGC
This sequence comes from Schistocephalus solidus, assembly GCA_017591395.1. Classification (NCBI taxonomy): domain Eukaryota; kingdom Metazoa; phylum Platyhelminthes; class Cestoda; order Diphyllobothriidea; family Diphyllobothriidae; genus Schistocephalus; species Schistocephalus solidus. The sequence goes on from WEDG01004448.1 coordinate 69,651, forward strand.
TTCGTTAGCTGGCATCTTGTTGAGTAGGAAGTAGTTAAAAGAGTCGGATATAGGAGTTTTTTTGTGAAATTTCTTTGAACATTTTCAATTTTTGAACGGCTAGATTCGTTCATCAAACCGAAGAAAGGACAGCAAAATTCAAGAATGGGAAGTACAAACATACGATAAAGTCTTAATTTAATTTCAGGAAGGTAGAAATTATAAGAAATAAAGCCGCAAATCTGAGCAGCTTGGGCCGTAATTTTATCGGCATGAGGCGAAAGATCTAATTTATTGGTGTAGCTTAAGCCCAAGTCCTTGATGGAGGAACATTCAATCATATGGCAACCTTCAAAGATAAGAGGTTGCGGCAGCCTTACAGGCCCAAAACTCATGTAGCGACACTTAGTAGGTGAGAACTCCATTAGCCATGTGGAGCTCCAGGCCGAAAGAGCGTCTAAGTCTGAATGAATTTGTTCTAGGCACCGTTCGGTTGTAGAGTTAGAGAAGGAATAAACGCATTTGAGATCATCAGCATAAATAAAAGATTGAGAATGTTTAACTATCGATGTGGCAGTAACTATCGGCGAAAGCTACTTCAATGCTGAGTCCTCCCAATGAGCTGCCGTATGTGCATCTAGAAGTCAAGCAAATCCAAACGTACTCAATTTAATAATTTATATACCCATTATCTAAAAAGCAGTTTTTTTCAATTTTTAAAACTTATTAAAAAATTTATGATAATTTAAAATTTTTAAATGTTTTTGGATAGCACCTTTACTTTTATATATGATTTTATGATTGTTAAACAATTTCCTTAAAAACTAACCTGCAAAACTTATTATATTTTTATCTCAGTCTATAAGTAGTATATTTATTCCGGTTTAAACATAATTTAATGCTCTACGTAATTCGAATGCGCAACGAGCCGCACGCCTAGGTTTTGTTATAGCTTAATGAAACGAATGGTACTAGCTGTTTCATACGGCTAGATCAAACATAATTCGACACTATGTTATATAATACAAATATGAACACTGTAGGACTGCCTTAAAAGTTTCTTACCGTTGAATTCTTCCTGCTCCTAATCTTTTTTCACCTTTTTTAGCAATCAGTCAACTAAGTCTAATTAGTCGGAAGACCCCATCCCAGAATCCATTGCGCTCGCATCTGATTGGAAGTACTTATCCCTTCGAATCAACCGCAGAAGTTTCTACCTCTGTCGAATGAATACTCTCGAACGTCAATAGCAGACTAGTCTTGACTCTAACCATTCTTACCTGATACATTCATCCTCATTCTGTAAAACTGTTATAACTTCAAATTTTGATACTTCTGAACCTTGGAAAACAGGTTTATTTTTACTTAAAACAAACTCTTCATTTCGAACACTGCTTTTTAAGCAAACAAACAAACCAAATCAAAAGTGGTTAATGAAAAGAGGAGTTTGTTTTAGGTTTTTTCCTGTGTTCTAAGGATTTGACGGCACCTAAGCAGTGCCAAATCAATAAACCGATTTATTTATTTATAAAGGTCTTTGCAGCTGGTCTGCTCTTTGGCTCTTAAATTTTAACGTTGGGAAGTGTGTGTTCCTAAGATTCCGAACCAAAAGGACCATTGAGAAGGATGATTCCTTCCAATATCTTCCTGATGGGCAGTCCCTTTAAATTGTCAACGAACAGAAGGACCTCTGTGTTCTAATAAACTTCTCACTCAAACCATCTTCACAGTGTTTAAAGGCTGCTGAACGCGCGACACAGATCTAATTTGTGCTCAGACGTGGATTTGTGCAGATTGATAAGTAAAATATGTCCTGAAAAACCAACGGGGCATTTTTTCGACCTCACTTGGAATATCTCGCTCGGGCCTGGCGTCCGTGGTTTAAGAAGGATTATCTACAGTTGGAACAAGTGCAGGCGAGGGCTACGAAGATGTTTAAGCATTTAAGTAATCTGCCTTATGAAGCCAGACTGGGTGAACTTAATTTGTTGCCTCTCAATTACAGCCAACTAAACGGTGACTGCACCCAAACCTGCCGGACTGTCAAAGGCCGTGAACGGAACATCTGAGGGGTCATCCTTTTATAAATGTGGAGGAAGTTGGTCCACACGGACGTTCATCGGAACTCCTTTTCGCAGAGGGTCGTTGGAGCATGGAATGGACTCCCTGATGAGGTGGCCCTTTCAGAAACTTTTGAAACATTTAAATGCAAACAAGATACTTATTTGCTTAAACTATCGGTCATATAATTAAGATTGTGTCAGTAGTGGCATCTTGTTAGTAGCCCACACATCTCGATTAACTTATATGTTCTTTTGTCAGATTTATTGCTGTAAACGTTGATTCTATTGTTATTTTTGAATATTAATTGGGAGCTTAAGGGCGAAAGGTAATTCCCTTAATAAAGTGACTTAAACCAGTTGTTACAACAATACTTATGCACATCGTAACTTCATCGGTAAGTGTGAGCCAGGCTTGGACTGCAAAATCAAACAAAATTTTAGTATATGCACAGTAGTTAATGAACAGTAACTTCAAGCAATGCTGATGAACTGGGTCCATAAAAATCTCCCACGAACCTCTGTTGGAAGAAAATTTATTATGGTGCAGGTCTCATACAATATTCAGTCAATGATAGGCTCCACAACCTAGAGTGTTTTAAATAAATTTATCCGACACTGACTGTATGCTGTCGGAGAATTATCAGACTGCCTAAATTGCTGAAAAATTCATTCGAAAAGACACACTCTAGGAGGCTAAGTCACCGGTCGACAAACAGAAACTTCCCTAATTTGTTAAAATACCCAGTTGCGTTAAGTCAAATCGACAATATCCTCAGACAAAAATAGACATACGGTTCTAAACCTACATGTCGAGGCTTAGGTTTTAGTTTCAAATTAATTATCAGGCATAGTTAGCCAACATGTTTGTTAAAGCTTCATAGGAAAAGCTTCAAACTCAGCTCAAACATTCCTTCGTACAATAGCGAATACTCTTGTTACGAAGTTCAAACTTCGATATTATTATTCAGTTTAAGTGAACAAAAATACAAACTTCTGCACATCGAATATCAAAAACTCTGTTTTTCTTGGCGGACAAGCGGTTATTTTTCCACTTATTATCAACCGAATATGCGAAGTCTTCTTTTGTTATAATTTTGTTAATAAAAACAAACTATAAGCGGCAAGTTTGTCCTGGGATCCTTTTTCGTCGTACTCTCCGGGCGAATATTTACTGGTACGTAGCCTACGGGTGGTGATATCAGTTATCCAGTCCTCCTCTTACTTAAGCCCATGCTCAGCTTACATATTCCTTTTGCAGTTGGTTAATGTTTCTTTATAATAAAGAAACGTAAAATGGGTTTATTCTACCATCTTACTCTTTTCTTTATGCATACGAAATATCGTGAATGAGTCAATTAGAGTTGCTAACTTAGTACTTACTTTAAGACATTTACTGAGTTGCTCAAACCATCTCTACTGTACTTGCTATGACAGCGAATGTAGAGTAATTGCTCCATGAAATGTCTGCCGACCCATTTAATTCTTTCGTTTCAGGTTCGGCTCATACGTATGTCTTGGGCTTGCTCATGTTTAGTCTAACACTTAACTATGCAGCACAGCCCCTTCTATATTCGAATTCAAAAATCTTACAAAAATGTATCAATCATTATACCTGATGCTGGTGCCTCGTGCAAATCTTTTCTGACGACAGCCTTCACATATTCACGAAACAACGTATTTTTTAAAGTAGAGATATATTTTCAGTAGTTGATGGTAACCGACAGTTTGACAAATAATTGGTTGATTTGTTAGTTTTTTAAACGATGCACAGTTTCTCTGGCGTTTTAGTTGAACACAGGGCCATAGATTTAACAAAGACTACCGCTAGAACTCCGTTGGATGGCGTTTTTGATATTTTGTTAATGTGGGGTCAACTGCTAGCATATTCTTAGTGTATGTTATCTACTGAAAAAGTTGCATTCATTCATCCAATCTTGAAAAACCATCATTTGACATTTATTGAAGGAACCATTTAATTGTGTGTAAACCATCATAAAGCAAATTCACCCTCTTCCTGTTTATATTTTGTTGTGTCCAGCAATAAATTATCAGGCGGTATTGATGCGAATTCTCCTCGCTGTAGATAATCCTCTTTGTTATCTGCAGATTGACTGAGAACTCTGTTCCTAAAGTCTTCATCATTCGTACATAAGGCCAGACACATACCAGGGTGAAGAGGAAGAAGGATTTTCGTTTACCGGAATCATGGCTTTATTCGTCTGAGCTTTTGAACTCTTACTGGAGTCCATCTCTGGGGGCCGGTAGTCGAACGGATACGGTTTCTTCTCCGCCATTATCAAAATTGCAAGCATTTTGAGGGTCCACTAGAACAGATCGACCTCAATGAGTGGATGTTTAGACTGCTAACGGCTCATCTTCAACAGAACTCGACCGGGAGATGTAAACCACACAGGGCAAGTGGTCCCCGTGGTTAACCTCCGATTACCGATGCACATTAGCTCGTGCATTATCGCATCATTAGAGGTACACAAGAGTGACCTGATTGTGTGCAAGACATCCAGGAGAACGGATTCCCAGCGCGTGACAGGCAAACCTCGAGATTTTCGAGCAAGCAAAATAGTCTTCCATTACAAAGAAAGTGGCTGCGTTCACCGGGAAAGTCTTATTAGGTGTCTGACGTTTCGGGTAGTTGTTTCGTCTATCCATCTTGAGAGACGGAGAGTCATGCTTACTGCTCTTCCATGAAGTTTGGTTCGAATACTCGGCCTGTCCGTTTCCTTAGGGATTGTACGACCTTGTCCTACTACTGCCATTACCTTATCACTGAGGAATTATTTAGTCGTTTGACATAAGTGCATATCCCCCCACCGGTGTCGATGTACGAAATTGTAGCAAATGAGGAGGAGCTGGCATGAATATCTAGTGACAGTTTCGGCAGACTGATCAGGACCCACAAATGCTAATACAAAAGAATATTTATCCCTAATCGTCAGCAGAGCGATTGCAACTCACTCATGGAATTTGACCTTAAAAAAAATTGTCAGTCGTTCGCATGGTTGGGAAGCTTTTATGACTTGGCCTTGTGCTTGATAGAGGAAACGGGGTTTGACTTCATAGCACGCTTAACATCTAGCGGCAACAAAGCGAAGCTCTTCCATCGATCCCTGGCTCGAACAAAGTGCGATGGCAGAGAGGCCAGGTTGATAGAGTCCTTTGGGATTAGTATTTATTGGCAGGGCCCCCAACAACTACGAGAAAAGGTATTCACCGCACGGTTTTATTTGCTAGGTTGGGAAACCATTTCAAATTTAAATGGCCGTACCACTAACTTTCAAGGTTCGATTTCGTCTCTCATTACTTTCCCATTTGCTGATAACTATAGATATAGGCACCAGAATGCTAATATATACTTAGCTTAAGATGATTAAAGAGGAGAAAGTACATCCATTTGCATATGGATTCCACCACATCGTAAGTTTATTTTTCGATTGAAGATTGATGTCACTCACTTGGGGATAGACTACGTCAAAACGCTACTGCTTGGCTATTATGGTTCAGTGTGGTAACAATTGTGGCGTCTGAGGCATCGGTTTCGATAACCAGTGCTAGCGATCCAGGCTTTTACAAGTTCTTCCTTTAGTGCCTCAAATACCTCCATTACTCCTACTGGTATAGGGAAGGTTTTTTTTGAATAAGCAGAAAAATATTATCTTTAAAAATGGAAAATTCATCGTAAATAAAATGCGAACGATCAAGGCTCATTTTTGTTTCCAGCTCATGCAGAGAATCCATTTCATGCAAAAGGTTTCACTATCCGGATCTGGTCTCATCCTGCCCTCGGACCCGTTGTAAACAAGAATCTCATTAATTTGACCAATGTTAGTGTGCGTACTAGGTGTTTTCGCAATAGGCTTGCAGTCCTGTGCTGGATTAGAAAACTAGCGAGGGCGCTCGACGCAAGCCGAAGCCGCAGAACACGGCTAGAACGTAGGTTTATATCCATTAGAGGGAATTTAAAGGGTTTTGTGTAGCGGAAGAAATTCCTCCCTGAGTAGAACATCAGTGCATGAATCTGGCAAAGCCGATAGCTTAACCTTCTCATAAAAGAGACCTTTATACAAGTCGAGATAAGAACGTGTCCTTGTGTGGCGCTGGTTAGTGGTGGTGACTATGGATATTGTAGCGCAAGATTCATGAATTTCCCAATTATTTCGGAGTAACTTTCAGAAATGCACTTGTCTATTAAGGTCTAGAAATTAGTCCCGTTTATCGGTTGTTCAGCCACTGCAGTTGAAAGCTAGTCAGAACAGTAGCTCATGCAATGGTGGAAATGGTTGTATTTGTAGAGGAGAGGAACCTTCTTTTTCGTGATGCGAGGCAATTATTTTGGAAGTGCCCATTTTACCACATCCTTCGCATAACACGTCGCGTGCGGAACAATTCGAACGAGGATGCTTGTCGTGTCTACAAAAGAAACACTGGCTATAAGATGAACGGGAAGCTTCTTTGTCTGGTGTTTTAACAGGACCGGACGGAGTTTCGCACGCCTCACGCAGTTTAAGAAAGTCAGATGGTTCTGGTACGACGGAGGCTCGCTGTCAATTCCTAAACCCTTGCCTGATAAAAAGTAGTTTTAAATTTGAAAGGCTTCTGCTCAAACAATCTATCAAACATCGCTTGATGGAAGGCCACTTATGAGGGCACCTCTACTAGCATCATCACAATTTTGTTCGACCGTCACAACTTTAAAATCACAGTACACATCTAAGAACTGCAACTCTTGGCCGAACTGATTTGTCCGCCGTCTTTTCTGCAGTTCGCTAGATGGCTAGCGAAGTATCCGTCTTGAGAAGAGTTCTCGCAGCAATCCAGCAGCTTCATAACAGGAGCATTTACGAATGCATTCTCTCACTTTCAGAGAAATGTTCTTGGTCAAAACGCTCGATTAATTCGGTTGCCAACTTTCAATCGTGATCATGCAATTTTCAAACTTGTGGAACCAGTGGTTCCATTGTTTGGAAACACCTGAAGCGTTTGGTTCCGTATGAAATCGTTTTTGCCTGAGAGATCGACCGCATTGGAGTTATAAGATGAATATCAACAATCACGTACGTGAGGTAGCAGTTGTTTGGCGATGAATGCTTGAACAGTTCTACTAAATACGACCTAAACAACCAGATTGCCATTAAACGTACTTAAAACCTGACTTCTCTTGCCCAAAGTTTGGAATTATTGGTGATTCCTTTGCTTTGTTACAACTTGCTACAGAAAAACTTGTCGATACCCCCAAATAATGCCAATTTAGTCGGTTTTCAAAAAAAACTATTCCGAGGGAATGAGTCCTCAACTTCGATAACCTCTCCTGCTTGTAAGTGCTGTGAACACATCCCGTCTCATTTTACGAATTTCTGGGTTTAATGCTCCTATTTGATTATTAAAGTCAATTTGCCTGCGCGTCGACCTCGCTCGCTTTCCAGGCCGGTTGTGTTCCGCGAGCAAGATAAAGCAAAGTAGACAGAAGACTGATGTGAGTGCAGATGAACAATGCCGACTAAGACAAGAGAGTCTGGAATGGCCATTTCTGACTCATTAGCGGTCATCAGCCAGTCAAACCCTTCCTCAGGTAGTGCCCCACCTGAGGCTCGAGCCCGCGACCTATTGATAAGACGTCCAACGCTCTAACCCATGAGCCGCGTACTCGTGTGCTTGCTGGTTAGATCGGAACTATTGAAATTTGTTGGTGAACGCCCACCGATCGCTAACGGAACTCACTCGTCCTGTTCTGCCTTGGGGCTCACTCTTGAACCCCGCCAGCAGGCGCATGGCGGCTAGTAGTAGTAAAGACAGATTAACAATGCCGAAAAGATAAGGGAGACTGGAATGGTCATTCCTGGCTCATAAGTCGTCCTCAGCCAGTAATACCCAACCCCAGATGGTACTGCATCTGAGGCTGGAACTCGCGTGTGTTGTCAGCGAGGACTGCAAGACGGGCGACTGGAAATATAAACGACCCAGGCTGCCATTCTACCGGTTTCACCATGTCGAAAAGTGTCAAGGCAAGAGGATAGCAAAATAGCTTAAACTAGGGCAGCGACAGGGAAATTCAATATTAAACGAACTTTATTCGAAGTTGGTGTATTTGTCTTCTGTCGCTTCATTTAACGGATTTAGAGCCCTGAGAACAATGTGCACTCATTAGCGTGCGGCTTGCATGCACATTATGCATTATGCCAAGAGTACTTATTCAAGAAATGGGTGCGGAATTAAACCACGTTTAGCTGTGTTCTGTTTCGCTCCACCCTCGTTGACATTGTCGATCTACGCGTCAAATGTAGTGCGCATGCAACCCTCGTGCCAATTAGAGTTTCGCCTAAGGTACTTGAGTCTATCAGCATGTGTATCTTGCTTGCAACACCGGAACAGAGATAAGCCCCAAAACAATATCCAGTCAGTACAAATGGTTATACCTGATCCGGAAGTTGTCTTACCTTTTCTAGCCACTCCGGATTCTGCAGTAGGCAGAATCATTTTCAGTAAGAATCCGCACTACCTTACATGCATTTCATGGTCCAGTAAAAAAATAGCGTGGGCCTACTTAATTACCCTATTTTACACAGGATAACTCTGGCTCACACTGACATCGTCCACTTAGTTGCCCCAGCTTTTTTCATACGGTTTTCACTGAACTACTATGATCGTATATCCTTTGGCTGTAAGCTTCTTAATTACATACTTATTCGTATTACTTAATGACTTATATTTATTACTCAGGAGCAAATATTACAAACCCGACGTTCAAGCATAAATTGGGGTCGTTGCTTGGTTTGGACTGTCTTTAGTACCTTTACCAGAATGTGGACAACCATCTTGCCTTAGTAGGAGATAATGAATTTCTGCTGTATGGGAACATCAGAGTGGATCATATTCAGGCATTAGGCGGTATTAGTAACGCCTCATCTAAATAAATAGATTGGATATCGATTGGGTGACTGGTTTCTGACCTAAAAAAAATCAAGGTGTTCGACGATTACTACCTCAGGGAAGTTCAGCGGTCACGTAAACCACGTCTCGGACGTGAAACCCGGCCAACGATTGATGACAACCTGTAGTGCTACAGCAAAAGGCTACCTTTTCTGATTGTTTAACCACATCTTAAGTCAATGTCAAGAACTCATCCGCGACGTCATTTCTCCCGCTGTTTGTCTGAGAGTTGGCGTCGTCACCCTGGTGGTCAAATAAAAAGCGGGCAGCTTTAGTTTAGACCAAATTGGAGAGGATTTTGGGCTTGAAAGCCTTTAGTGTTTTGGGCTAGAACGCTAAATAGACAAAGATAGTTGAGCATGTAATCACTGATAGCAGGACATTGATTACACCGACTCCTGATGTCATTAACTTTGGAACCATATAAGCCATTATTGATGATAAATTATGCAAGTGCGAGTAGTGAACTGCGGTAGCCATTGTTCCTCTAACCACCAACGGGATGATGATTTAAATTAAAATAAACTGTGCTCTTCATCACGTCATCACAATTTGGTAGGCATAAAAGCTGACCAGTTCCGTCACATGACATCGCTTTGTGTACTAGGAACAGCCCTGTTTGATCGTCCTCAAGATCTACAAACCTAATTATCCTCATGCGTTTTGTCTGGCTTTATAACTTATGACAGTACCGCAGTTTAATTTGCTACGTTCTTCCCCCTGAGCAGAGTATTCCGAAATTAGTCGGACTATGATTGTTTGCATTTAAGTTCTTCCACATCCTTGTAACTGTGTTGGAGTTCTTTTCCGCCTTTGTCTTTTTCGGTCTTCCTTTTCTAATGCGCAAAATATTATTATTATTAATGCAATTTAGATCCAGTGTCATTTAGTCCACCCGAAGTTCCTAAGTGCCAGGAACCAGTTGACTTCGGGGTCTCTAGTACACTACCATTAATTACTGACGAGCTTCTGCGATCCTATTTAAGTTCCCATATTTTTGTGTCACCTCCCTGTATTCACCTTTTGGCGTATGGCGTTAATATACGCTGGTGTGCAGATCAAGGTGAATGTGTTAACTGGTTGGTTTCCCTACAATTTTTCCTACTGTTGATTGTCCTGCGTGCTCTCAGTGAACGCGAATGCCTTGACATGTTCGCTTGATGAACTCGTCCTGATCCGTTCTCCGTCCCGGTGACCTTTGATTGTGACAAACAAACACACAAACTGTCAGTGTAACTCATTTTACAGACTAGGCATCGTAGATGACACCAAAAGCCTGGTGAATTATGAATGTGGGCCCGAGGCTCGTGAATATTAAGCGCCCCTACCCGGCTTTGCCAGGTAAGCAAGTCGATATTCTGGAGTACTCCGCATTGACCAGTCGTTAGGCTGATGACACAACAACTATCGGGTCTCATTTACGGATTGCAGTTGCATCGCAGGTCACCTCACTCTGTTGTGTCACCCACACAAACAGTCTGCCGTCGTCAGCAGCACGAAGCACACCTAGAATTGCTGTCAACTTCAATTAACACCCTTCCAGGCTTGTGTTGCTTCAGCCTTACCTTGGTTTTTTATCCTGCTCCTGCTTTTTTCTCTGTCTCATGCCCTTCCTTATTCTCTCCACTGTTATCTCAGTCCCAGATGTTACAGCCTGACTCAATGCCATCCCGTCGGCTGAACTGTCTCAATGAGTTCACTATGCAAAGTCGTCTCATGACAGAGGAGGAGACGAAGGGGGGCAAGCGCAGTGAGTGGTTCCGTGTCAACCTCATGGGTGAGTGCTTTTTTCCAACTGCTCTTCTCTGCCCCCTCCCTGTCTCTTATTGCTTCCTAAACTGCATCCGGTATCTCCTATGTTGTACTTACTGAAGACAGTCTTCTCTAAGGGAAGGTGCTTTACACTAGGTGTAATGAAGAAGCCTTTGCTTCACCAGTCCTCTTTCCTCGCTTTCTCTTCTCATTTCATTTGGTCCCCAGTGGCGGAAGTAAGTCTGGGTGAAAATGAGATTTAACGGAGTACTGAGTAAGCCCTTTTGTCTCTGTCAGCGGCGACCAATTTATGCATTTTCTCTACCTCTCATCGTAACTCCACCTCATCAACCCAGAAAGTCCTTTCCGTAGGAGTTGCTGCGAGAACAAAGCTTGGTTTTTGACCTAGTAAAGCGGACAAATGTGTCAATAGGCAATCGTACAAACGTCGAATTACGCTGTGCTATGAGGACCTTGCTGAATGTAATTCAGACTGCAGTAATTTGAGGGTGTACACGCTATACCTGAGATCTTTCCTCTCAATTGTCGTTACTTACTAAGCCAGTATTCATTTGAGATGGGATTGGACGCCGTTGCCTTTCTGCCCCTATGTGTTGTCTGTGTGCTCCTGTTCCAAAACCGATAAAGTGCTCTGTTCTCTTCACTCCCCGTTGTTTTAACTGTTGTTTCTCCTCCGCCGCTCTCGATTTGCAGCACAAAGTAAAAGTTCACTTCGTCGAAAGTCCAAACCAGCTGCCGCACCTTTACTATTTGAACCGTGGGCTCCACAGCCTGATGGTGCAGAAACGGTGACTTGTGGTGAAATATATTGCGATCAAACTTGCACTGCATCTACCTCACTCTCTGTTCAACTCCCTCACCTCTACCCTGGTACCAAGACAAAGTCAAAAAGACCGAAGATGGGAGGGGGCGCAGGTCGACCACGAGCAAGAGCACAACAACGAGGGGGGGGACTTACCTTGCTACCAAATGAGTATAAGAAGGGATATTTTATGCATTTTTCGTTACCTATATTTTGGGTTTATAGGGGCGTCCAAAATCACTTTTGACCCGACATTATTTTAGTTGGCGACCGAAAACAAGTGCATTGAAACGCGGGCATCCTGACCTGACCGAAACATCATTGGTTTACGCTGCACGATAATCACTAATGTAACCCAACGCCAGTAATCCTCCCGTCATGAGACTGGTCGCTGACTATGCGATCTCGCGTGGTTCATTGCGGTTCATCATAGAGGCCTGTGCGAATTGGAGATTTATTCTTTACATCCTCCGTCATGCCTGATCCCGGTGTCCACTTGGGACGCGATGCCTTCCTAAAGTTGCCATCTGGTTCACACCACCTACTTTGGTGTGCCTAATTAAATTACCCTCTTTCACTTCCTACTTTTTTGCCAGTCTATGCACGACAGACTGCACGAAATTTCGGTTAACAAAGGATTATTTCTACCCTTATAATTGTTTTTGAATGGTGTTGTTTACCTTCCCTCTGTTGGGGCCAGACAGCACCAATTTATACCGTGCGCCCTTCCTCTCTGGCAACCCCCGGCACTGACATGTCTATGCGTATGCTCTTTGCGTTGCAGTTTGTTTTTGATAACACTTGTCAGCTACATGACCATCGCACAAATCACAGTTCACGCCGAGTAAACTATTGCCCCACTTAACTGTGTTTATAGATAAGAAGTCTGTCCATGTTTTCAGCTTGAAATCGCACTCATGCTTGCAACACGACCCATCTCTCCCCTTCTCTTTCTCAGAGGGGTTTTGCATTGGTCTTTGATTTTCATGGTAGTGTTGGACCGGGGCGCAATTCTGAGCCTAGTCCCGCAGCAATGCGCCTGAAATCACTACTATTGTCACCGGAAGGTATGCAGGCGAAAATTGTGGCGGGTCTCCCCTCCACTCCTCTGTTGTTGGTAGGTTTGCTTTTCGGCCGGCTAATGTTTCGCGTGTGCACACACACAGACGCACGCACACATACGTGCATCTTCAGTCTTTCCGTGCCATTCAACGTGGCGCAGATCGATGTCTGTGCAAAGGCGGCCTTTGTTTTTTTGTAGTTATCTTCTCGGTACGATTGTGTTTTGAAAACAGTTGGATAAGTCCTCCGCGTGCACACAAAACGTACCAGTATAACATATCATTAATCACCTCCCTTCACCGGCCCCTCTCCCTTACTTGCTAACTGTTGATATGGGCTCTTCAAGTTCGGTAAATGTACGTAAACACAGGACCATGGTGTGATTTTACTTTCCCCTGCCGCTGTCCTCTCACTCCTATCCGACCAGGGTCAGTTTTAAATTCTTTGAATAGCCGCATCTGTGAGTCATTTGAGGGTGACGTTTGATGATCCGACATGATTGCGGGACTGTTCTGTTTCCCCTGTGTCTGAAGCCCTTGCAGCCAGTAGCACAGCAGCGATGGTCAGGGCGGAACAGAACGCCGTCAGCCAAACCAAATTGCCGCCGCCACTCTCACCTGACTCCGGGTACTGCCGCCGATCGTAGCTAACAGGGTTCGAGACCGGGGCCCGTCGGACGCGGGCATATGGCGGCCCACCCTCTCCAGTAATACACGCAGTCCTGCACTAAATACCAAGGCAATACATATTCTCGTGTTTTCCGTTTAATCCTACGCCTAACACTTATCTTAATCATCCTTCTACTTTTATAGCAAGTTCACCTGTATTACCGGCGGGAGTGTGTTCACATCACCGTGTCTTACCCCGGAGCCTAACTAGCAGTGTTTAACTCGGCAAGATACGGGGTTTTTGATATTGTTGGCTGGCGACGCCGAATAATCTCACCTGGTCTTGTGGAGCATACTTTTTCTACAGTATTTATGCTGCCCACTAGAGCTCAGTAACATAATTTATAAAGCTAACCCTCGAAGAACAATGTACTGTGGATAGATTCTCCTCTCTGTTTCGATGCGCCTCAGTTGCTAGTGAATTTCGGATCTCTTACTGTTCTTCCAAACTCTTTATGGCTTGTGGAGTCTTCTTAGACTCATTTGAGATAGGAGTTAGGGTAGGCAACAGTCCTAGTTCTTCTCTCAACCAGCCCCTACCGAACACGAGCCCGTGACTCCGAAGAACTAGTGTGCATAGGGCGTGTTTGCTGCGTAACCAGGAGTCGAATCTATCCAGCCATCTCGAGGCAGAACTCAACTTTTTTTAAATTGCACATGCTTCCGACACGGCCGAGGAATTCTGACAGTCGTAGTGAACTTAGCGAACATGTTCCCGATTGTACTTCCACAAGACCTGATGCGAATTTAGGCTACCTGCGACCAGACCATCTTGGTAATTTTAGTGACCTGGAAATTTTTCGACATGGGGTGGACACAGTTGCGTTGAAAAGAAGGGATGATCAATGTCTAAATTAACACAAAACGATTGACTCCACGCTTGTCAGGTTCTGCGGAAGCTTTATTAAGAAAAACGCTCTCGGTGCCATTGATGATCAATAATTCTCACCAGAGCAGGCGGACCGTAGCTCGTTCAAAAAATGGCCATTACAGCCTCCCTCGTCCTTGTCGGCAATGTTACTCTGAATTATACTACCTTAAAACTAGAATGTGTTGAAGATCTGTTGTTTAACTTTTTAAAGAACTGGGACGCGGAACACTGTCTTGCTATACTTGTTGGTTTCCTTTGCTCTGAGCCAGAGGTCGGCAAACTCCGGCCTAGCTAGTCCAGCCCAACGCCCCCTAGTTAATTATTGTTGGATCCCGCCTAATTGAATAAGGGCGACTATATCCATTTCCCGCGTCTCGCCCAGTCTGATGCAGCCCTCGTTGACACCAAAAGAATGCATCAGTGTTCTGCCACCCCTGCGGAATGAATTCTCTTCGCGCTTCACTGATGTGCGTTCTCATTCGCAAGAGTTCAAGATTGTCAGCACTCTTTTTGACTTTCCTATGCTGACGCCCCCTCTGATGTGCAAATTGGAGTTGATTGAACTGCAGGCTTCGGACATTCTCTTGTCCAAGTTTTCTTCTTGCACTACTCTCATTGACTTCTACCGTCAGCTGCCACATGCTCAGTTTCCAATTTTGTTAGCCCCTGCCAAGCGTGTGATCGCAATGTTTGGCAGCACTTATTCGTGCGAGCAGCTGTTCTCCAAAATGGAGTTTTCTAAGAACAAGCTGCGCTCTCAGCTCACTGACAATCGCCTTAATGACATTCTGTTGCTAAACTCCTCATCATTAGAACCTGATATTGTATCTATCTCTAAGAGCATGCAACATCATATTTCCCATTGATCGTACTGTATTTTTGAATAATAAACGTTTCCTTGGACATCTTGTTTCTTCTGGTCTAGTGTGCCTTCTTGACCTCCTAGTAGTCCGAAAAGTTTGCCGACCCCTGCTCTAAGCCATATCGTTCTTTTGGCGTCGAACTGTCTGAACTGCGATGGCAGCGACGGCGCCGTTGGCTGTGGGAGCTTTACTACCATTCTCCCTTCCTATCAATAACCCGACTCGGTCTTGCTGACTCGGTCAACTGACAGTCAGACAACCTCTCTTGATGCTCGGACCTTCGTCCTCAAGTGTCTGATCCTTGCATAATCCGCAAAGGTCCAAAAGTCAGGTCATGTGGTCCGGCCTGGTGCCGTTGGACTCTGCCTCCTATGGCCCGGCCGGGCGCTCTGTCATACTTGCCTCGATAGCCATGTCGTAAAAAGGTCACCTGAGTTTCGATTCTTCTAGCTCCAGACTGCTTTAGCTACTTGTTGGACGTGACTCGAAAGATTATGCATCGCATGTACGCTACTGCCACTAGCAACACATATGACCACACATCTCTGTTCCGCCTGCGTAATCACGCCAGTGTGCGCGCGCTTGGTCGAACACCTGGCTTGTACATGTTGCTTGCTACACGGGGCTTCACATGAAATCTTCAGAAGACCAGTCGAAAAGCCTACACCCCTTCGGTAAATTCTCATCAGACCAGCGCATTTGTATGTGAACGGGCTACTAGTTGAAGTGCGATCAATAATTTTCGCCTTATCATACAAGCGGTGTGTGAATAGAGGGGGTGGGAAATAAGAGACAGCGGGTTAGCCGGAATCGTTCCACGCGGGGGTAGGGGATAGAGGGTGCGGAGGCGTGCATGCAGCTAAGCGCGGAGTTTGCGGGAGGTTCTTTTGTTCGCACAGAACCGGCTTCCTCAACCTGATGGCAGTCGCTTCTACTGTTGCCAAAACAAGCTGACCCAGTGACTAGGGCTAGTTTGTTGAGACCTAACCTTCACTGCCCCCCAATACACCGTCTCTGATTCCTCCCTCCCTCCCCCGCCTTTTCACACACCTCACATGTACGATAAGACGAACATTATTTGTCACATGTTTTGTTTTGTACCCACCCGATAAGAGTTCATCGAAAGCCTACGTGTGCTCACCATCTGGTCTTCTAAATCTTTCGATGGAAGGTTTCGCAACTCACGAAAGCGTCTATGTGATCGATCAGCCCTCAGGCTGGCACTTTTCGAGCACCAAGTCCAGATATGCTGTATATTACTACCCCAAATTAAGTTCTTAAACCCCGCGAATTTTGAAAATGCACAACTTATAGACGGACAACAGACGATGACCTACAAACTACCTATCTTCATATCTTTAACACTAAGCACTAAACACCAACTGTCGACCACCGTGATAAAGAAATCTCATTCTAACTTGGTGGAAATTACTGGGACTGGAATGGTCTCAGTGGACCAGGCGACTCTTCAAACAGTCACCTTTTTGACTGTTAATGCGGCAATGATGAAAAAAATTGAGTACTTTTCGTTAGTATCAGTTAGCTGTCACCTAAATGTGGTTCCAACCTCGCTACGAACATGTGCTAATTTGATGTTCAAACGAGGGAGGTTACGGTCAGCCAGGTCGACGACCTTGAAGTCAGTTTCAATTTTCATAGCTGGGTTAATGCCAGCAGGTCGATGCGTAAACTCCGCGGGTCGAATATGCTCTCATTTGCACGCACCTAAAACTTCACCTCTCGCTCGCGCCAGAAATGTCTTCTGGAAGGAGCCGTGATGTCGCAATATTGCGACAACGCAACACAACCAAGGCTCAGCACAGACATCCTGCGTCCATCTGTTTACCTCGAAACAAAAGAGGACTCAACATGATAGAGGTTCTCAGTCTAAGAGACAGCTGATAAAATTATCGCCGCAATGACTACCGCAGGACCCGAGCTATGTTCTGTCGCTAGGACTCCCTCCACCGACCCCCGAAAGAGATGGCAGAGTTGGCCAGAGCTGATGCCGAAAGCTATTTAGATGGAGTGGTGCGTTCCTTAATTCTGCAATGGTATCAGTAATAGACGGTCGTCTGTTTTGTCAACTTTTTAAGCTTTCGAGAGGGTACATAGACCATAGGTCTACTTGCATTCGCCATCCTTCCAGTCAGTCCTCCTTATGCTGTTGTGAGTGCCCCATTGTGTGGGGAGATGAAATTAAAACACTTTGTCCTTCAGAATTTCGACGATCGAGGCAGACACCACCGAAAAAGAAAACTTTCCTCTTTACTGTGGATCCTCATCTTTTCCTTTGCGACTAAAGCGGTGCCGGTCTCGATTCGGGGGCGCCTTATCGTAAATTCGAAAGTTAGATTCATCTTTAGCGGTTGCCCTTTTAGCAGTTACTCGTAAAATATTTGCACATTGCCCGAAATCGCTGAGTATAGTTTAACAAAATATTGCCTAATGGCATCACTAACACCTTTTTTAGCCATCTTAATCTCATAGATTAAAAACACCTGAATTATAGCAGGAGGCGTTTCTGCTTTTTTAAAAATGACGGCGTCACCCATGCCTTGTCTCACCTGGTTTCAACGTGGACTGAAAGCCGGAGTTTGAAGCTGCCGAAATTTGTTTCGATAAATCTTTCTCTACCGGAGAAACACGAAGAGTTATGCAGGTCTTGTCTGCGGCACCGACTAGCACAGGAAAGGCTTAACTTCTGTCAGCTAAATAACTCTGAAATTGATTGTTTTTTGAGTGTTAAGTTACGCTTATATCTGAAATGCACTACACCTGCGGTACACCAGGTCGATTACCTTGATTTCTCTCGTCAGGTGGATCACCTATTGTGTAGGCTAATTACCCCCTAGATATAAATATTTTTATTCAGGCAAGTGTACTACTGTCAAACTAGCAAGCCCTTCTCTTCTCCTATCCGTGGTGTGTTGATGACGGTGAAATTTTTTGTGTTTATAGGACCTGTAAAGAACTTCCCTCGCACCCTCTGTTCCCTCACCTACATCACCACCTTGGTGATCAAAAACAACCACTTGGAACGGCTACCGCCGGAACTGGGAAATCTGGTCAATCTGGTGAACCTAGACGCCAGTCACAACAAGCTGCGTGTCCTACCGCCTACACTTGGTGATCTCACTGACCTCCGCGCGTTGATCCTCAACGACAATCGGATCTCCGAACTCCCACTGGAAATTGGCCGACTGCTGAACCTGAGGCATTTCAGTAAGCACTCCGCTGTTGTTGTTTTTGTTGCTCTTAGTCTGTTTATTCATCCTCCTTCACTACTTGCAACTCCTGTCGGCCCTAGTCCGAGTTTTCCAGGATTTCTGGGTCCGGTTTTCTGTTTCGCTCGTAGGCGTGATCTGTACGACAGCCTCGTGGTGTTAATGTCGCCTGCCAATTGACACAGATCAGTGTACTAGATTCTAACGACAATTTTATCGCACATTGGGGTTTTGGTCGAGCTTGGTCTTCTCAACCAGAACTAATCCGTCCACGAGGACAAGTAGAAGATATGTTCGGTTCAGTGTTTCGTGTAATTAGACAGCAGTCTTCTGTTTGCCTGCAAGACAGGTAAGATCCAAGGCCAGGTGCACGCCCATTGCAGTCGCAGTGTTAAACGCGTAGTCATCAGTGAAGGGCCATGAACATCGTTCTTGAAAACCTTCACTTGAATTTGCATTCATCGGTGCGGTTAACTGCCCTGGCGTTAGTCCGCAGTTTGGCGTCGATTGTGGGATGTATGTTCGACACTCTTTTTTACCACTTTTAACCATAAATGACATTTAAAGGGGTTTGTTATGGCGCCGGAAGCCTGTTTCATTTTTCGTTGGCCAGAATCCCTCTGCCCTCGGCGCCACTGACTCAGAGTGCGTTGGTGGACCATAACCTTTCAACCCGTCCGTGAAACCTCTCAAGTCAGTCAACGGTGGTTTTGGACGGCTCGGTAAAGGAGGTGGTTCCCCTGTAGTTTTGTAGGCTTAAAAGTGGACCTTTCTCTGACACGTCACTCTAAGGTTCCACAGTTGCTCTGAGCATCCGGCAGCAGTCGCCATGTAATATCACAATGACCCGTTACCTCTTTGGCAGTTCGCTGCCCAGACATGTCTGGCGGTATTACTGTTAGTACGAGGGTCTGCTCATCTCGCGGCTCGCCTTTGCCAAGGATCATTCCATTACCCGTACTCTGTTGTTAGGCGGGCAGGTAGACCCGATGATTGCATTGTGAACAACGTGAGTGGTACTTGGGTTGCCCCACGATGTGCGTGCGTTTTTTTCTGTTCACCTGAATGAATATCTTCTCCCCCTAGCCTTCAGTTCCCTTTGTCGAGAAGCCATTTTGTCAGCTGGATGAGGACCGCAATGAAAATGCTCAAATGCACACCGTTTGGCTGCAAAGCGGCATTCAGCGGTTCTACGGTGGTTGCGGAGTCTACTCTACAACAGAATCCCTTGCTCTGGGTTTAAGGTCCAACGTCTAAGCGAAATGCGTCCCTCTTGGCAGTGGCCGTCTTCTACAGGGCTGCAGACACGCCAGAGGTGCGACAACCTATTAATCGTCAATCAGCAGGCAACTGATGAGTGGTAACTGTTCCGAAAGTATTAAGTCCAGCGGAGGGATATAGTCTTTGTCCGGAAATGTGCCTTAAAATCTCCAGGGTTGGCGTTTTTTCTAAGACTAACTCGGACGTCACCGTAGGGCTTGGCCATTAGTCGTACCCTTTTATCGCCCGGTCACAGGCGTTACTTATTGCGCCGACATTCCGCTGGGGGATGGGGGAGGCTTTTTCCTTAATTCACAGGGACAAGAGCTTTATTCGCCTGATGTTTCGGTATTCCAACTCGAACCCATCTTCAGAGACAATATCAGATATGGGTATTACTGATGATGGGTTCGAGTTGGAATCCGAAACATCAGGCGGATAAAGCTCTTGTCCCTGCGATCGCATCTACTTCTTCTTAATGGGAGGAAGTCAGCGCTCTGACGATGTCTTTCCGAGAGTTGCCACAAAAAGCGTGCATCCTGCTCTTAGTTCGCTTGTTTGGTTGCACTGCATGGAAGCAGTGATCTCCTTCATTTATCTGTCGAGTTCGCGGCCGACAAGAATCGTCCTAATCTGTCGGTAAAAGGGTCCTACACTCAAAAAAACTTCAGTGACCTGCCGCTCGCCGCCCCATGGTGCACGGACTTTCTCTTTGTGTGTTGACAAGCTTTTTGACCGATGTCCTGGTTTATTCAGGGGAGGGCTATGCATAAAGGACAGTTCTAGAAAAGCGATTTGAATCATTCTCTCATTGAATAGAAAAACCAATTGCATTGTGTGCGATGAGATGCGGAACCAGACCGACGGAGAGGGAGTGCATTCAGGAACGAGTGAGAAAACTCTCGTCGCGTTTGCATATGTCTGCTAGTTGGTTTGACCTTTGGCCGTTACTGGCACCGTGCTCTTTTTTCATCCGACTGGACTCTGCATTCACACCCATGGAGCAACACGAAAGGTCGCCGGCCCCTCTTCCCCTCCCTACCCTCTACTCATGCGCTGATTTTTTAAATGTGATTACAGACGTTTATTTGTTGTGAACGCCACCGCTACCTACTTAGGTTGCAGTGGTGGTTTTGTACGTGCTGTGCATAATCGCATGGACGGCTGGCTCCGCATCTGACTCACTTTCTGCCCCGCTGACAGGTTCGATTTTATGGATGGATGCCGTGTCTGACTAAGCATTCCTCCCCCCTGCCGACAGTCCGAGGTCGCTAACGTGGACTATGTCCACCGCGTGCACGACGCAGTGGGTGCAGCAACAGTAATAAACGTGTGAAATAGTATATATTTAGGCGGGTTTGCGCAGCATCTCTCGCACCCTCTCTCACTCCTCCCTTTGCTCTGACGGCAGGCACTGTCAAGATGACTGGGGGGAAGCGTGGGTGCGTAGCTCACTAAACATAGCCCGCCTACGCATGTCACGCACTACCTACTTCCCAATGCATGCATCAGGTTTCTGTGAGGGCTACTCGAACTTCACACCACTAAAAGTCACATTAAGAAGGAGGCATTGAAGCCTGTCCTCCCAGTCCTGAGAAACACTCAGTTATCCTGTCGGTAAGCAGTCTTCGAAGCCACAATTATTAGCGTGTTGTTCTAGGCCAAAAAGGCTAGATTTATTATGATGATTGGTGCATGCTTCAATTTCTCTTCCCTCCTCCGTGTACCCTCCGGCCGTCCCAGCGGTCAGTCAATCTGTGATGCACTTGAGTGCAGTGACTGACACCTCTTGAATACCTGTACCGGCGAGTGCTATCACAGTAGTGATGATCTGTCGGATGGGCTCTTCTCAGCATGGTTAACACGTTCGGTAGGCTAATATGATCCCATGTTTTGGTTGAGCTCATGTGCAGTGCAGCCCGTTATGTGGAACCCTGCGCGTGCCGCAACCAATTTCTCTTGCGATGCCCAAAGAGCTTTGACACAAATTCGCCTATTTTAGAGACCTAGGCCCAGTTGCTTTCACCTGCCATCGAGAGTGGCCACCAGATGTCGGGGAGGTGTTCGAGGGCGAGTACTGATAGAATCGAACAGGCGAGTTCCAGGAAGCAGTTTCGAAGAAGAAGATGCAATCACCGAAGCAAAAAGCTAATTGGCCTGACGTTTCGGTTTCTCTCTCGAACACATCACCAGAGACAGGCTCAGAAATGGGACACAAGGAGGGAGCACCATGAGCACTGAGGCTGCCGTTTTAATCCACTATACCTGCGACGCAATCCCGTATCGAGGGTCGGCTTAAAAGCCGAGGACGCACCTCCAATCGAATAACTTAGCATTTTCAAACGCTAACCCGCAACGCCCCGCATCAGTAATCAACGTAATACGGACAGGGGTAAGATGCAAGGCTTTCTTTCTTTTGTTCAGGCTTGCGTAATCCACGCCTTCGCCGTATTCCAGCGTTGCCCACTCGGTGAACCAGGCGAATGAGACGTGTAATCGATCGTCGGAGCGGCAACATCGTTGACCCGACTCTTTGTACGAACGCCGCAGTATGCCACTGCCAAGCTATAGTATGCTTGTGAATTAATGTGCCGCGAGTTGGTCGCGTCATGGGCTTATATCCTTCGACAAATCAAAAAATACCATGTTCCATTCTTCTAATGCAGCATTCACGCTGGGTGAAGGAGGAGACGAAAGACGAATACCGCCTGGGGGATGACAGCAGGTCTATGGCGTCTTTTAAGTAAACCATCAATCAGCGACACCGTTGACGACGGCTAGGTCGCCGATAGAAACTAATATTCGAGTTCTAGGAAGCAGTTCACATGAAGAAGATCGATCGCTGGAACAATAAGTTTACTGGCCTGACGTTTCGGATTGTCGCTCGAACCTATCATCGCAGACAGTTGCGGAAAAGGCTAATAGCAGCACAAAGGGCACAATATTTGTAGGACGTGGTTGCTAGGTGACCACATGCTTGGAATAATTAGCAGCGCTTGCGTTCATCGTTGGGGACCCGGGTTGATGTGACGTACGCTTGAAGGTTCGGCCACAAATCGTTCATTGCTATGATTTTATCCCCACTGTTGATTCTTGGAGTGACGAGGACTTGACTATTTGGCTCGCTGTCAAAGGAACTGTGGGTTGCCCGCGCCCTCCCGCGTGGCTAATTATTTCACCCACGCAGGATCGCAGCACACAATAGGGAGGTGGGAGTTCATTGTGCTTGTTAATTGACTGTGGGCAGGAGAACCATGAGTCAAGCAGCCCGTGACTCGTGGTTGTCACCTCGTGCGAGAATCTCGGCCTCGTCAAACATCGGGGTACGACCGTGTCCCGTCGAATGACCACTGATCTGGGAGTTAGCGTCATTCGTCCTCACCGCTGCTGCTGCATGTTCGGCTATTCGCGTTGGGAGTACTCTCCTAGTTCCTCCGACTTGTTTGCTTTTTCCACAACTGCGCCAGATGCGGCAAACGACTCCAGACGTTTCCTACCGTGGTGATGGGTCCTTCGGTCCCATAACTCGGCTCCTGATGGTTGCGCCGGGCCTGTGTGAGTGGGCTGACGGCTTCCGAGACGTTCTTCACTTTCAAGGTTACTTGATACAATTTCGAGCACGTTCTGTACGCTCCAGGCAAATCGGTCAGAAATGAGAACGGACACTGCGTATGGCTAGGCGTTTAACCTCTGTGTGCGGAGTCCTCTGTCGACACCCAATCGCACTTGGGTATGTGTTCGATAACAGAATTTATTAGTAAATAAGGTGATACCCATTAAATTCGTTTCTAGATTTTTGTCCGTCGTTAAACAACCTCACCCTTTATGTCCGATGCGCACACGAATTCACCTGCATCAGTGTGACAGGCATATTACGTTCATCTGACTTCATTTGTCAGTCGAGGCGACAATCAGGGTGGGTCAACTGCGCTCAGCACATGGCAGCAATCATATATTTCAGAATGGGCGTGTTTCGTACAGTCGCGCTGGCATGCTGACAGCCCTTGTCGTGTGCACGCATAGCAGTGAGGGGGTTCAATGCGAAGCTTAACTGTTTGCATGCAGTGTGGGCAGATTAGACGATTTTTTCCATTTCTGATGGTAATCCATGACGTTTTGTTTTCCCTCCTGCTACAATACACTCAGAGGTGTCACACTAGTCCAGTGCGCGATTGGAATGTATAGTCGCAGTTGTGACGAGCTCGATGTGTCCGGAAACCACTGTCAGTTGTATCGTCGGTGCTCCGCATACGTGAAGAACCTCTTTGTCGACAGCGCTGTTTCATGATGTCAAGGGCTCGCTGGTCGTGCTACCGTTAATCTTCTTGCAGAGGTACTCCACAGAACAGACCCGGACTCCAAATTGGGCAGTTTGGATGCGTAGGGTGAAGTTGTAGTTTTCCTCTCTCTGTCTTCATCATTCACGATTTCATGGCCTCCTGTATTCCGTTGGATTTGCAAGTTCACCACTTCAGTTGGCACAACCGAGAGAGACAGAGAGTAACCCAGGCCCCGGGTTCATTTCAAGACACCCAATTGCAGTTTTCGTGCTGCCCTTGTGAGGCTGCCTCTGTCTGCGGGCGAATACAGCACTTCTAATGTAGCAGGCAACCATAAGAGATCCCCGCAAGGTTACCGTCAAGTTGTTTATCTACTTCAAATCGGCGAAGGTACCTGGCTTCCCAGCATCTACTGCGAGCCATTTGTCGCTTAGATCCTCCGAAGTAGGGCTTAAGCAGAAATGTTTTGGCGCCCCCAGTTACTGCCGGTAGACGGTTGTACTACATGTTCCATGGATGGATTTCGCCAGAACGACGGTCAAGTGGCACTTCAACTGGATATTTTAGAGGACTCGCGGTGATTCTATACTGAAAAAACCAACTGACTTTGGACGTCTCTATTACAACCCCATTTTCATTTTGGATGCTCTTTGAGGTGGGAGGAAAATGCATCGACAACAGGGCTCACAAGGCTGCTATATTCCCTGGTTTGTCTTTATCCATTTTTTCTGTGTCACCAGGATCAATTAATGGTCGCTGTGTTCGGACGGAAGGAGGCCAATTACCCGCTGACTGAATCCTCCGTTTTTTGAGGACCAAAAGGTCCCATCGAAGACTTCTCTTACTGATTCACACGTCGAATGTTGACTAGCCTCCATTCTATCCAATAGTTGGTGATTGTCGCAGTCGTATCTGCAAGCACTGCAGAGGACATGACGAAGATATCTGACATCTCTTCACCATTCAACGTCATTGCCGGGCAGTTGTGTTCTCTGAACGCGGAAAATTTACTGGGGCCTTAGATACGGACTGGATGTCAGGTTATGTTAGAATGTTGTGGCCATTCCGAGTAACTACTCTCTTGGCTTTAATTTCGAATCCATTCAGGCGACTGCCTCACTCGAAACACCCTATTTGCTTTTCGCGTGAGGTTTTGCAACTGCTGCGGGGGGTGGGGGCAGTGTTTATTTCCTCATGAACTTGTTTGTAGTTGAACAGCCTGTGGCTGCATCTAGTTCACATCACTCTTCTCATGCCCTGCCATTGAACAGGTTGAAAACGGCTGAAGAGGTGAGCGCGAGTGCGCGGCGGCTAACAAAGGTAAATGGCTCATCTTTGCGTGCCACACACATGCTAGACCTTATTAATAGGGATCTTGCATCGAAGAGAGTTATTGCAAGTACCAAATTCGATAGGAGCCATTGCGGTCGGACCCACGTTGCGAAAGCACGTTAAGTTGTTGTTGTTTTTTGTATGAAGGACACTAAACACTAGCCCGAGCTGGGCCGAGTCTACTCTGCCGGTCCAAGTCAAGTCAAGGGTGGGGCGTAGTAGCTGGCGTACCGTGGGTCCTACATAGGGTACTATCTGACACATGATAGTGCGATCGTCTTATCCGACGTGGTTCACATCGTGTGCTGCACGGTATGGTGACCCAGGAACGGTTACTTGCACTGCATCTTCCACACTCTCCTTCCTCACCCACCTGTGTCAAAACAGAGTCATAAGACTGGCGGCGGGACCGTGCGCAGGTGAATGACACGAAGTGAACCTGCACTTATGCCCCCATGTGCGGCATTTGTTATGGGAGCACATCCTGGCTCTCGTGTTTGTCCAACGCATCTCCCGTGTGGCTCATGGAAGGGCGTCTTCATGCAGAAGGCAATCACCTGCTGTTCTTGTAGACAGGGGAATACTATGTCCATAACGAGCGTGTCTCTGGTTGACACTGGTCGCTAGGAGGATATTGCACACGTTGCTCGCTCGAAATTACTGCGGCCGTGGATCATTGCAACGACGGAAGCGGTTGTCGTGGTTTTGCTGTCCCGCTACATCTTAAAATACTCCGCGGAAGCCGGTGTTCTTCGTTAAACTTTACGGTTTTATTAGGGGGAATGACGCGTGAATGAGGGCCGTGATAAAGTGTTTACTTTTTGAAGCACAGCTGTTAGTCCCACTAGACCTAACTCGGGAATCCAGAGTGTTCAGGACTCCGGCAACACTTTACTTCTCTAAGTTCTCTCCTTCCCTGCATATCGCATGCATGACAGAGCCACTTGCTTGCACAACCAAAACATGATTATTCTTGGTAGGTCGGTATTTCCGGTTTTTGGAAGCAGAAGACAGTTCGCACGTCCAAACACGCGCTTCACTCACCTTCGGCGGATATATGGCGCAACTTGAAAGACATTGGTTCACCAACAGGTCCTCCATGGGGGCACGTGCGGTTGATGTTATCTACAAGTCGTTTATAATTTCGATGCAAATCACCGAACCTGAGAAGGAGACTCAGTCGGTGAAGCAGGAACTTATTTGGCTTTACGCTTCCAGTAGAAGCCGGAAGTAGAACCGTCCGGTCAGTGAGACCCTATATTTTAAATGCTTCTCAGTTTTAATCTGTCAGTCGCCTTCTCTGTTCACGTTGACATGTCCGAATACTGTCGACTATAATGGAGCATCCGTGGTGGTTCGATGTCCGTTAAATGAACAGTTAGTTGCGCGTTGCATACGCCGAAGGTGGCATTACCCTGGAACTGGGACTAACTTTTCCTGTCACAACGATTTTACCCCGTAGTCGTTTGATAATGTATGTCAAACTCGCAGATCGCCGTTCAATTCCACTCTGCACTGCTTACTAGATTAGAGATCAGAAGTTCGAATTTTCTGCCGGGTTGGGTTTAGGGTTAGGTTATGCGGTCACCTAATGCTTGTGTGACTAATAATCGGCAACGAATGTTTATACGAACCCCCCTAGGTAGGCGTTTATCATGGGAACGGTGTCAATGGGGGTGTGGCAGTTTAAATGGCGGTAACGCTTTGGCAATGTCTACAGTCGTCGTTCAAGAGGATTGGTTTTAGCACTGAATTAGACCTATTGCACGCTTACATATTTATGCCTACATAACCCCAACGGAAACCGTAATCCTTTCGATTGTGTTCACTAGGGTTAGCATTCGTTGCCGGCTATGCAATCGGTTTGTGCCCTCGAGGTGGTGTGTTTACGATTTGATTTGTCTCCAAGCTTGGAAAGTTGAGTGGAAAATTTACAGGGCGGTAGCCTGGGTTCCACTGAGGAAGTAAAGTGGCGCAAACATCTTCCCAGTCACATCTTCAGTGATGACTTTTTGGACAAGGGTTTGTGATCATGCCTCGGGGTCTTCGTCTGCAGTCTCATCTCCCTCTGAGGCTGAACTTCTTGCAAGAGCGAATCTATCTCTATTGTCGTGCTGCGACAGTGTGTTCCTCTTAATAGGTTAGTTTTGTCTGGATACTGGGCTCCTGTCGCCTGATTGCGTTTCAATATGAGACACCTTTCTTTGTCCCCACCCTTCGGCTCTCTACCTGCTGTGATATCCAGCGCACCGCCACTTAGCACTCTGCGCGGCCCTCTTCTAAAGACGGGCGTCGTCTCCTTATTGGCGTTGGCCGTCCTCGTCCGCAGCGCGCCACTAAACCCGCGTCTCCGTATGCCCTGCTGCTCATTAGCCTCTGCTCGGGCCCGCGGCACATACGACCGGCCATAAGCCCGTCTCTGTTACGCTCGGGCCACAGCGCCGCCGTTTGCGCTTGTATGTGTCTCCATCAGCGCGCACCCAGTGAGTGGCTTGCCTCGATGAGAATGGTGTTGTGACCCCGGACAGTCGCAATCGCTCCGTGCGCGCCGCTCCTTGTGCGTTCAAAGCAGCGGCACGTGATGGCTGCCACCCCATCTGCCCGCCACTTTCTCCTGGGCAGAGGTCGTGTCCTGATGAGGAAAGGGGAGGGCGTGATGACATCAGCGAAGTGTTGTACGCCCCTGTGTGCGTGTACTTCCTCCCACCGGTCTGAGACCCGCTACTGCCGGCTCTATCATGCCTGACGCAAGCGCGCGCGCGCACGCGAGTAAGTGTGACAGTCCGTCATCATGTGGGCGCGTCTTTGTGAGGCAGACTTTCACGCGCAAGCGGTCTTCCGTCCTATGGTACTTGTGAGCATGCCATAGTAGGGCCAGCAGGTAGAAGCAGCATGTTTCCCGTCAGTCAGGCAAAAGCAGCAGCTTGCTGACCAGTATTTGTAGGAGACAACATGGCGGTGGAATGGTTTCCTGCAGGATATCGATTCGAAGGTTGATGTCACTACACGGACACTGAACTTTGGGGTTCTTGGAGTTTTCTGGGCGGCACCGTCGGAGACTGCCTTATTGGATGGCAGACAACATTTGCCACGTTCTGTTCTGTGGCAGTTGTAAGGGGAAGCCTGTTTGGGTAGGGATATCTTTTATGGCCGCGGACACGGGAAAAGGAACGGTACACAACTCGAGTGACTTAGCGCTAAATTACAGAGAAATAATATTTAGAATTAAGGTGGATGTTAGGGTTAAGTTTATGGTTTGGATCATAATTATGCTTAGGGTTAAGGTTATTATCGCGTTACCTGTAGAGTTTAGGTTTAGGGTTACGATTAAGGTAACAGTTTAGTTTTATGTTGGGGTAAGTGTTAGCGCTAAGACACGGGTATAGTTACCCTTTCCTGAAATTTACTGTTAGACCGCGAGTGGGGCGGTTCGTGTTCCCGTGTCCCGTTTATGTGGCCATACAAGGCACCCCTATTCCTGTTTGCTAACGGCTTAGTTGTGTATGCTGAACTGTACTCGTGTCCACCGTTGTGGACAACTGGGTTCCTCGTTTTGCGTATCTAAGAGCCTTCGATTTTGCACCAGTTCGAAGGCGTATTTCCATTTCTCTGTTGGTGTTTCCATTTTATGTTTCATTTCAACAGCACCAGTTTTGCCTGAGCGCGTCTGATTACACTACCGCAGGTCGCAAACAGGTTCATTAGTCATAGGAGCGTTAACTAACTTCCCCCCTCCCCTATATGCCACTTATTCAATCTGCATATCACTCACCCTGGCTTAGACAAGAAGCTCATTGGGAGGGTAACTTGTTTTTACTACGTCTCAGACAGATGGTAAATAATACTGCCGTTGTGCTTAATTGAGGGTAACAGGACCTGTCGACGGAACTGTTTCTTCCTTCAGCCAACCATAACCCTGGCCACCATCTGAGACCCGGTACAAAAACATGCTGACGTACACGGCGCAGGTGGTTCCACCAGATGAGTGGTAAACACTTAGTCGAACCAAAGTTCATTAGTGCCTCGCGGCAGATCTAATTATGATCCATCTGATGAACCCCCGTCTGGGTAATATCTGTGCCATGTGCATGCCCCTGGCTTTGCTTCTAGTCCTCCCCCTACCCCGCAGATCGGCTCGGATAGTGGCTGCGGCCCGGGAGAGAAATAGTGAGTCAGGTCGCTGGCTCAGCACATTTTCCTCACCATAAACAATCGATGTGCTAAAAGCAGTGGCCTGGAAGGTTTCCAATTGACGGGATAATTTGGACCGTGCCGTCAGCCCAGTGTGTGTTTGTAGAGTAGTTGGATGATGAACTGAGAAACCGACTGCAATGTCTCCTTCTTACTGTGACTTCTATTATACTCCCCCTCTCCGGGATCCGCGCGTCGGCACGCCTAGGCTCCGGCTGCGCTAACCACCTGCGCCTTTTACCGCCTCCGAGAGTAAGGCAGACGCAGCGCAAGTCTGCTCTAATTATTACCTTATTCACGTTTAAGTAACTGCCCTCGAACCGCCTTGTTGTGGTGCACACGATGAATCTCGTCGGATACGATGGTCGAACTGTCGTGTCAGGCAAACTGACCAGACATTGCAATCAGGATATTAAAAAACCGATGACTCAATTCCCCTCCCCGAACCGAGCCAGCCTTAGGTCAAGCCCACACAGCTTGTTGTCGTGGCTGTTTAAAGTTCACGCTGTGTCGGGTCGAAACGTCCCTTAGCTCTCTGTCTCCTGTGACCGGATCTGCCAAGTGCTAGTTTACATCTTGCTGTCATTGCCGGCACCTTGTTTACCTTCTCTCACCACTTTCAAAGGTCCAATATTCGTGACCACACCCCGTGTCCGGTCAATTGAGATCGATTCACCTTCAGTAGGTGGACTTCAAATGAGTTTGGACAAAACGGATCATTTACAAAATACCAATGAGCCGGTTGTTCGACCGAAGCCGCCGTTCGTATCGTCCTAAGGAAGTCGTTATAGTACACACTGTGACACAAGTAAATACATTATCAGCTTTAAGTGCTTTTTATGACTTGCTGCATCTGGCTGGCTGGCTAGAAATGGTCGTTACGCAATGTCCCTTATCTGTGGATAGAAAGAGCCAAGGTCGCTGGAAAACGAATTTTATTTGCCTGACGTCTTGGATTTACTCCCGAATCCTTCGTCAAAGGCAGCCTCATGTAAGCGTAATGTTTACACAAGGGTTGAAGTTGCTATGCCACTGTACACCTTTTACAGTTAATGCCGTCCGCACCCATGGCAGATGGTTTCACATGGTGACAAAACATCAGTTAATTGCTTAACAGACATGCCGTGTAATAGCAACTGCATATTATAGCTACTGCAACAACTGATGGTGTATGTCGTGTGTTACTCCGAAACATCAGGCGGATAAAATTATCTTTATAACAATCGCCTCTACGTTTTCCCAACTGCTTCCTCAGACTCGGTTTTTTGCTTGTTTTCTACTTTACTTTGACCGGTGACGCGGTCACATTAAGTTGTTTAAGTGGATGGGTGATAAGACTGGTTGACACGAAGCCATATGCTCGATTCTAACTCTGAGTCAAATCGTTATCGAAAAGTACTCGTCGGTTTAACGCTTGTCCATAGTACCAGTATCAATTAGTTAATGACTGTGGACTGTTTTTTTGAATTGGTCTTCTTGCCGTTCGAAATTTAAACTGCGCCGCAGGGTTGTGAGTAATTGCCCTCACCTATTGACGCGCTAATTACAAACCCTAACCACGGCACCAGAAGTATGTGGACTGGACCCTGGAGTTCCTGCTCCGTTTGACGTGCTATCGGTGGCTCTTGCTGAAAATGCTGATACCCCGACTGCCACTGGCACTCAAAAATTGGACGAAAAACGTGTCCTCTGCGCGGCAGAACGCACTGCGCGCGGACGATGCATCTCCAGTCCGAGGGGGGTGCTTTTGATCGATTGTCGGTGCGGCGCGAGGACGCCCGCTGAGTCACCCATGGCCGCGACTGGCCGGCTTGAGCGTCCGCCAAGGCGGTGGCGGAGTCGCCATCTCTGTGTTGGGTTACGCTCGCAAGTGAGGCGAGATCACCACTCGTTGCCGCTCTCCATGCCCGAGCAGTGGCCTACCTCATGCGATGTTTTATTTTCGATTACTGTCGTCTCCCGGTATTCGCGGGCGGCGCGGGGCCACAGCTACCCACGAATAGCTGAAATCCACAAGCATAGGTACTTGAGCCCCCTCTCAAACGCTTATAACTGCCCATTTTAGTATTAAAACACCAAATACCAGCAGCACTCGTCATAAAACACTTGAGTAGTATGCCGAAGTCATGTTATAATATTTACCTTAAAAGTATCCGGCTTATAACCACGCGCGAATACCTCTAATTAAAAAGAAGTAGACGCGATCGGTGAAGCAAGAAGTGTATTCGTTTGACGTTTCGAATTCATACTCGAACCCATCATCAAATACTCTTAGAAAATCTTTTTTTATCATAGAGGTATTTTGTGAGGAAGATACATAAAAATAATTAAGATGTACGAATCTGCGAATGGGCGGAGTCAACTGCACGTAGGTGGTGGTTGTAACATGGCCCATTGTACGACGTAATATATTTCCATGACTGCAAGATGCCGGTTTTTGATTACGTTCTTCACGGCCGCATGCGAAAACTACAGTAGGTAAAAAAAAAGGACTGCTGATGCATTACAAATTTTTGCTTTTAATTTTATAAATTGAAATTTTATAAATTGAAATAGGTATTGTAGAAAACATGCAGAAAACTACTCTTTCTTATAATCACTTTTTTGGCAAACGAAACCTATCTCCTTCTCCCTAAAAATTGGGAAAATAATTTTGTTTTTTGGGAAAAAAACGTTTCCAGTTGTAGAATAATTTCGAACCCGATGTGCAATGGCATTTCCGCCTTGCGCTCCTAAACTACAGGCGTTATTATACTTTGCTTGTAAGGAAAATCGCACCTTTTTCTGCGCTCTTAAGGACATAAAGTATAGGACTTGGGAAATTTTTAAATGGATATTTACTATGTTGTAGACTGTGTAAGCAGATTTTATAAATAGATAGGTACTTTGCCCTCTGAATGGAGATTCCACTCTAACACTTACCTTAACCCCAGTTTCCACGGAACTTGCTTTCATGTCCCGCCAGGCAGTACTACTTATGTACTGCGGTTTGAGTGCTACAAGTAGCCGGTATAATTTTTTGTCCGAAGCCGACAGTTACCGTGGTGGTCGTATGAGCCATCCCTACCAGTGGCGTAGTAGAATGCACCGATGGCAACTCTACAGCCGCAACACAAAGTGCCTTCGATCTTTCACCAAACACCTTACTTAAACGGTTTGGGTTTTGGGGTGCATACTATCTTCACTTCTACCCAAACACATCTGTGTCTTACCTATTCTCACAACCTGATACCAAATCGATGGTGCGCAGGGTTTTGCATAAATATCCTCGCCGTTGTTCAGCCTGGGTTGAAGTTACAATCTAAAGGATTTTCGCAAGATCCAAGTGCCACTCAGAAACTGCGTGTGGTAGCATAGGTCTACTCTTTCAGTGCGGAGTATGGCTCTGAATCTAGTATGATTAGTCGTTTGCTTCGGTGTTTGTCTTCAATAGCCCTATCGATAGAGGCAAAACGCCACAATGGCTGACCGAAAGTTCCTTCAGCTGTCCTTACACAATAGTTACATCATCTGATCTTATAGTAACATGGCTCGCTGGCTGACGACGGCTCGTAAGCCAAAAATGGCCATTTCAGTCTCCCTTGTCTTGGTCGGTACCACCTTATCCGTCTCTACCACTACGGAGGTTCTAATTTGAGCACCAAAGCGCAACGAGATTAACATGTTCCATAACCTGACCGGTAAGCATTCATCTACTAAAGAACCTATTTGCTTTCAATTTATATTTCTCGGGATGCTTGCCTTCCAGCTGCATATCAGGCCCTGCGCGAACAAATCAATGGCGCCGATGAAGGTTATACTCGGCAGAGGGGATTTAAATATGCAGTGAGCTGTACAGTCTTTTATTCCTTGACGATGGGCTCACGTGAGAATAGGAAACGGACGAATAAACACCTGGTTCCAGATAACGCCCTCTTGTCTTCTTTTATACATATTTTTTTATGGAGATTAGGGTTAATATGCATTCCGAGCCGATATAGTGAAAAGTGGACGAGGTTCTTCGGAAAAAATCGACTTGTAATTCGCCAACGAACTAAATTGAAAGCCGTATTCCTAGCGCATCTGAAAAAGGTGGGGTGGATGTGACAAGCAGCAGGCTGTCGTTATTGATTACTATCCGCCTGTTGGGCCTTTTCTGGAATCTTCTATCACCGGCGCTCGTGTGTGTGTGTGCGTGTGAATTTGCACTTAAAGTCAACGGAGCACGTAGGTGCAGCCGAAGCCAGTTATATATTGTAGTTTTTGTGCGGAGCAGCAAAATGCCGAGACTTTTGCTACGATCGCGCACCTTTTTACGGCCAGTCGATATGGCTTTGTGCTGCCACTTTGCGTTCAGTCAGACCGAGACATTGGCAAACCGCTGCGTCCGTGATTGCGCTGCGATGATTGGAGATTTGTGCGTCTAACGCACTGATTTCCGTGCTCAGTGCTCAACCGACTGGAGTTGGGCGTATGGTTGGCTGGTTGGCTGATGACAGCGAATAGGTCGAAAATTATAACTGCGATGTCGGTCATCATTGTCGGCAAAACCTTTCGAATTTATTGTCATTAATTAGATGAGAAAAAAAGCACGTCAAAAGCTTTAGATCGAAAGCAGAAGGAAAGCCTGTCACACTCGCAGGCGCTCCCACTTCCTGCAGAATGTCGCTATACAGGACCAAATTGCTTTGCCCCAAAAAATCATTCAGGCTGATGACAAGGTTAAAAATGCCCAATAATTGAATGTTGTTAGGTCTGCTAGCTTTTCTATGTGATTGGATGATTAAATATTAACGCTGAAGCTAGACCGCTTACAATAGTACTGTGATTATATGGTGCAGTGGATGTGCCATCTCTTGAAATGTTTACTTAAATTCAGAAATGTATTTTATATTCGAACTAGTTACTAAACTAGGGTTGTAGTATTAATTACCGTGCAGCCGAATCCCACGATCTTTAAGTCACGTTAGACTGCCGGTTTTGAAGGAGTTTTCGACTGCCTTTAAAAACTGTACCCTATAAAATAGACTGCTTAAGTAGTACATGTTTTTCTCATGGATTTCGGTGCGCTTATAAATAGTACAACCATACTTAAGTAAGCGTTTCCAATCAAAGGCATATTTCATTAGGTAGCATATCGATTGTACAGGCCATCCTCTTATAAGTTCAATTATTATATAGAAAACATGCACTAGAATATTCTTTCTTGGACTCGATTGGTCGCAAATTACTCCAGCCTAGGTAAAAGTAGAAATTTGTCGATTTCAAGTTCTATTCTCGCATATATGACGTACACGAACCACCAAGTCGACGCCAAGGAAACCTTTCGGGCTGTGTACCGAGCACCAGAAAACGCCTCTAAAGGTCCACGTCAATCGGAACTAACAACAGTAGCTATCCGGTTAACGAATCCAGCGCTTTGTTGTCAGAAGACGTTTGTACGGTCCGTCTGTATTCCCTGGCCAGCTCCCACGTGGTGCTCGTACCTCGGTCCAACCCCTGATAACAATCATACGCCCTCCGCGCGCACACCCTACCCCAAACGTTTTCCCCCACCCCTAGCTCCGATGTTCTCAACACGCCGACTCCCTCATGCCGGCGGCGCGGGGACAAAGAGTGCGACTTATCCCCACCCCCTTCCCGAGACACATAAAACGTGTCCATAGCTCTTGTAATTGCAGTGGCCTGATGATGAATTACCAGAAACTTATGTTTGCCAACTGGCGTTTTAATTGATTTATGTAGTCTCATTCTTCTACCCCAGATTTCTCTGTGGCTGGCCGACGAGGACACTATATAATTACTTCCTAAAAGCAGCTTAGAGCCGAGGTTCCGTTAATGTTAGCTCTCTATCTCGAACCTCCGTATAGTCAAATAATTGTCCTAACAAGTTGAAATCATCCTGTTATCCTATCTGTTTTGCCTTTTAGACCTCCAGGACAATCCGTTGAACCCCGAGACCGCCTCCTACTACCGCGATGGTAGCGAACCGCACATCCGGAACTTGATTCGTCACTGCATGGATGCATACTACCGCTACAGTAAGTCTTGTTATGGCCTTCTTAATTGAGAGTTAATTTCATGACAGATACTACGTCTACTTATACATAGTCAGTAGAATGACGCTGTTTAATAAGCTACGACCACTAACCGTTGCTCTTTATGCTGAGCTGCTTGCATAATACTGCAATACAGGTAAAAACTCCCAATTTTCACCCGAGCAGTGCAATTCATCCGGTCAACAGTATCCGCATAGCTGTTTACTACTTTTGCTGCCTGGCACCTGGGAAGGTACGACCTGACCTCCCAAACACATGCATTAGAATTTCACACAAGAGGTGTTGAACGACCCACATCTCACATGTGTGAGTCCACGAGGTAACGCTAAGAAGGGGCCATTGCAGACTGAATGCCAGACCAACAGCCGGTCACTACGCACAAACCCACTTTGGACTGACTGCGAGGTCTGCGTGCAGTTGTCAATTGGCAACTTTCCAACCCACGGCGCGTAGCGCATCGTGTTAGTTTCAGGCTCGGATCACGCATGCATCAGAGGAACCACGTGGAGAAGAATACGGGGATCATACTTCCTTTTCACGTGATAGGTGCTGTTTTTAAACATGTGTTGTGTGGTGTTGAGTGTTACCATGTGTGATGTAGGTGCTGGTAAGGAGAGATGTGGTATAACCGGCGGTGTTCTACCGCAGGTTTTCGTGGAGGCATCTGTGTCCTAATGGGCCCATGTGGTGAGTGGGCAGTGGTGGGTGCGGCGAGTGTATGTCGTGGTCCCCAGATACTGCTGCACCAGTCACAATGCGATGAATTCACAAGTGACCGACTGGGTTGATGCGTGAGATGAATGTGCGATCGCAATGAGGACAGGTTAGAATCCAATCATTTTTGCTAGTCATGGTGGCGGAGGTGGTGGGAAGTCAGGGTTACAGGTAAAAGTAATTAATGAACTCGTCGTTAGTAATTATATGCAAGCAATGCCAAAGTTAAAATGCGAAGGCCGTAACCAGAACCTCATGAGTGGAAAAGGCATGATTTTTTGCACTTCTTGTCTTTTTATTGAAAAGAACTGTCCCTTACATATCTACCTTTCTCCATTTAAATGTTAGTCTAAAAGACCTACTAGCATGGACTGCTACTCTCTTCTGTTCGACTGATTGACCTGCGTAGGAGAGGACTTGTAGTT
The DNA here is from genome assembly GCA_017591395.1 of Schistocephalus solidus. NCBI lineage: Eukaryota > Metazoa > Platyhelminthes > Cestoda > Diphyllobothriidea > Diphyllobothriidae > Schistocephalus > Schistocephalus solidus. Next base: position 106,141 of record WEDG01004448.1, read on the forward strand.
CTGCGGATAATTATTCGCCTAAACTCTTAGAACTCATCTAGCTCACAGGAATCTCCTCCTCCTCCTCCTCCTCCTCCTCCTCATCATCATCATCATCATCATCATCCCTCGTCATGGATTCCCTTCTACCACAACCGCGCTCTGTTGAGTTTTCAAGTCTCTTCCGTTATTAATACAGAATACTTCCATCTCGAATCTGTCATTCCGTCATCGAGAGGAAAGGTGGGTAGCAAGACCTATCTCTGCAGTTACCTCGAAAAAGCTCCCACCTTTTTTTCGATACTCTTTGACGTTTGAGTGTTAGGCGTGTTAGTTAAGGACCCTCCAGGGCACCCTCTTAAAATCTAGGCTAAACTTGGCTGCTAAAACTCTGGCGGTGCGATTTACAGGTCCTATCTCGGTCACCTCCGAAAAGGAATACACCCCCTCCCAGCATACATCTGTCTTTCTCCTGAAATTGTCGTACTTTACTGCCGACAGCCGTGGACACCGTGAGAAGCGTTTACATCGAGTGGATCAGCACTGTGAGTCTTCTGCGGTGTGGATGTGGCTCCTGACCACTGCCGTATAAATCGAACACATTACGGAACAGGTTTTATAAGCAGAAATTTTGACCCGCGTCTATGTCTGTGTAATGCTAGAAAACACCGAAATTGGTAATCCTTCGTTCTCTCACTGCTTGCATGTACCATGCAAACCATAAACATATTCTGCTGATGCGACGAGAATGTACAGTGCACAGGAGTAGGAAATAGTTTGGCCTTCCCAGGGCAGACTTCTGACTGTTAGCAACCACTTTGGAGATAACGGAGCTGGCTTAGGTTCAAGAAGTACTTCAGCCTACTCTTGTGCTGAACGAGTTGGTCGTGTGAAGTCTTCGGCTCAAGTTGTCAGCGCTCCATATGCACAGCGCACAGACAGTGTTACTTCCGTTTTTGCATAGGCCAATCTGAGTATCTTTAATCGAATACTTTTTTCGCGGAAGACACATTGTTTTTTAAAAGTATGTTTGATTAATGCTCTTGCATAAAATAAAGAAAGGTAGACACGGAGAATGGGACTTCTTTCAGTCGATTTGTGTAAAAACATAACTGGGTTCCCATTTAAATGGAGTCTTAGTGAACTTGAAGCTGCTGTGTACCCGAAACCCCTAACCGCACAGCCGTCATTTTTCGAAACAGACTTAAGCATGCATTTTATCACTTCTAAGTTCTCACAAACACCTCATTTCTCTGGGCAAAAGGCAAATTCTAAGCAAGTCACAAAATATTAACTGAAATGAAGAAATTTGATCTCAGAAAATATTATTTGGCTGGGGTTTCTAATATGGATTAGCATGCCGATATTCCATAACACCATATCGCCTACCAAAAACGACTACTTATCCAGCGTTTTGCCTTCAGTGCTTTTGGATAATTTATAAATCCAAATATTTTATAGAAAGCTGCCTGCACGGAAACATCCTGTCTTGCACTCATTTGGTAGAAACTGAGATCTTAAAATTATCTACTAGATGAAAGAATATCTCCCAGTTTTAAGGAAGTTTTTCAATCTTGAATTCGGCCTTCCGTTTGGCGTTTTCATAATAAGAGCTGTACACTAAATTTAAAAAGCATTCCTTTTTGCTTCTATGAAAGCATATATGGCATGATTATTTCCCAATTGGTTTCCGAGACACCTATGAATCCAAACGTAAAATGCACAACTATTACCCTTCTTGTGCTCATTTTGTAGCAAAACAACTCTTCTTCCTACTACTTGACGTACGCCAATTTAATGAAGTGTGCAACTTTTTTTTGAATCCCCCAAATGCAGTTAAAACCACAGGTAGGGTTCACAATTTTTCAGGAATGGAAAAACGTTTTTCCCTAACCTGGGGAAAACATTATTCCCTAAAAATGAGATAATTAAGGATATTTTGGTGCATGATTTGCACAAAAATATAAGGAAATCGAAAATTATTTTAAAAATCATACTTCATAGGTAGTAGTTTTAAATGAATGCTATTTTGGAAATATGCACCTAACATTTGTCATCCTGGCATAACTGAAATACCTTTGACGATGATGACGACGATGACGACACTGATGATGATGATGATGAGAGTATCATATTCTTACCCAAGTAAATTTTCCTATTCAAACACCAACTTTCTAAAATTTCGGTCATAATTTCATGAGGTAGGTCACCTACCGCATTTGTTCCACCTTTTTGTATTGTCCATGGGAGACCCAAAATGAGACCGCATTGGGCTACGGGTTACCACTGCAAGCTCAATGTAAGACAGGTGACTGTGTTCGCAAGTCACTTAACCTGAACTTGACTGCAATCCTAACCTGAAGTCTGATCTTAAACCTAAACGTAATCGTAACCCTTATTTTCCTGGAATTTTGTCCAAAACCACCTGTTTTGGTTACTATAGGGGTGACCCTCACCCAATTACCGTTCTGGCGACCAAATGTTATTCCTATTTGCGAGGTTTCCAACGGTGATAGCCAGCGCCTTCCACCTTGTCCCCAGATCGTCAATCTTTTATTTTTACACTGTAGGCGTCAATTGTTGTGGTAGATACAATGCTCGTGACTAGCCTAACCTGGCTTCAAGCATTAGCTGTTTCCAACCCCAGTTTCGGTTAAGGCTGTCTGATGACTTCAGATAAGCAAGAAACGACCGTTGTTGTATCTCTTACCTTTGTGCCCCCACCCTAGTGTACAGCGGTTCGCTCACGGAGGAATTTTCATCGAAAAATCGAACTTAAGCTGGCAATCCCGTCGAGCTTGGTTTGCATTGTATATTTTGTAATTTACAAAGACTGAGCGTATGTCCACTCTCCCGTCCGAGAAATCTCTTTTTGACATGCATTCCTTGCATACCTCTCTCCACCCACCCCTCTAGGGTTACCTTGTAGACTGCAGTCAATGAGCGTCCTCCCTCCGTCCCCTCCACACACTCCATCTCTTCCTCTCCTAGTTTTGCTTGAAGACGGCCTGAAGTGTGGATGTGTAATCGGTTGGGGGACGGTTACTGTCTTTCACCAACTGCAGCGTGCTGTTTGTGTTTTTGTCGGCTCTGAGAGTCAGGATGCGATGGCTCCTTTTTAACATGACCTCTGGCTATCTCACGCATGTGAGATGTAAGCCGTTCAACCCCCTGTTGTGTGAAATCCTGGAGCTTGTGTTTGGGGGGCCAGGTCGTGTACGTAGTACACGTAGACGAGGTCACCAGCAGCTGCGCCTACTTCCGCATCAGAAAACTGAACAACTTGGACAGTGGTCTGATTGTGGGGGTGAGGGAGAGAGTGAGGTCGACGGCTTAGCGCATTGTCCTCACTATAAACGATCTGACGCGCTTGAAACCATCACGGTGCACTAAAAGCTTGGAAGGTTGCCAACTGACGGGGTTAACTCGGACCGCGTGGTCAGCCCAATTGTGTTTTTTTTTGTGCAGTGGCTGACTGGCGGACTGAGTCAGGTTGCAATGGCTCTTAATGTGGTCTGTATGGCACTCCAATTCCGTGGGATCCGAGCCAGGTGTGGTGGTACATCCAGGGGCGGCTCCGGCCGCGCCAGCCACCTGTGCCCTCTCCCATCTCCGGTCTTCATAACACCGGGCTCAGGTGGGGGAGGAGGAGAGAGCGCAGTAGATGCAACGCAAGTTCACTATCACGTTAAACTAAATCACACGCAAGTCATCGTCCCTACACCACCCTTTCGTTGAGCATATGGTGGACACCGCCGAAATCAACGGTCGAACTATCGTGTTTTTCGCTCAGTCAGGAGCGTCTCCTGCTACGCCAGTCATATGCATCCTCTACCGCCTCCGGTCTTCTTGACTTTTTGACACCGGAAACGGAGGGGTGAGGGAAGAGGGAGAGGTACCATGTACGGTAGACGCAATGCAAGTCTACTATCCGTAAAACTGATTCACGCGCAATTCACTGTCCTGCACCGCCATGCTCTAGACCATACGATGGACATCCTTGTGTTGCTCGTTGAAAAACTACCGCTTTGGTTCACACTTTGGGTTCCTGATCCGCCGCAGCCGCCGCCACCGCTTCTTAAGACAAGTGGCTGTGGCGAGCCTATTGTGGCCCTAAGCGACCTTGGTGGTGGTGGGCTACGATTTGGCGTCCTGGAAGCCTATATTTATTACGATCGAACTCCTACTCGTCTTCATACTGTCGAAGTGACTGGATTCTGTAAAGCACGTTTCGTACTAGCCTGCTCCAGGGCTGTTCTTGCTAATTAGAGTGATATTTACTGCAATTTTTTCTGAGAGGTTTGCGTAAATCCTTTTGCGCGTGATTTTGCATGCGTATGGGTGCCAGCACGCACGTGATTATTTTCGACGTTGATTCATCTACGTCACCCACTGCCCCTCGGTCTTACCACGATGGGTGTGGTTAGGGAGAGTGGGATTAGTGCTGCTCCCGTTTCATTTACTGTGAACCACTTGAGGGACCGTTTATCATTTGTACTCAGCAGGGACAGTGGTTGTCCGCGTCTCTTGTGAAGGTTGTGCTAAAAACTGCTGGCGTGACCGTGGTTTTGAACCGCAGCAGTAGTGTGCGCCCTACTGCCTCTTCAACACCAGCAGAGGCAGCAACTGCAACTGATTGAAATGAGAAAGTTTCGGAAACTTCAGTACAAAGAACTGGCGAACACTTCCGTACACCAAGAACGTGTCCTAACTCGTTAAAAGACACCTAAGGAAGCATCAAATCCAAGTGGCGCACAAACCAACGAATACAGCTTGTACACCCTAAGGATAGGGTTGGATATTTGGATAAAGAAGAAGTCATATACAAGATTCTATGTGCCAGCTGCAATGCGGTGTGTTGTGGTCAGACAGGAAAGTCAGCCTCCACGCGCATACCCAAACATCCTTTGACAGTAAGGAGGCGAGACCACTTGTCTCAAGTTGCCATGCATACGTTGGAAACTGAGCTCATTTTTGCCCGGGAAAAATACCCGTATTATTGCCTCCTGTCCATCTAAGAAAGGCGGATAATTTTTGGAGGCCATGCATTAACCGACACGTCGAATTGGACCATGTGGACGGCAACCTGAAAGAAAGATGAAAGAGGCGACAGCCAATCCAAACGGGAGTTCATCCCGCAATGACAGCCATTGGCAGGAACGGCTAAGCAATATCTATTTTTTGGCACGTTTTAAATTTTAACTGTTTCGCACACTTCACGTCTGACGGCGACATGGGGAACCAGCGTCGAATATTAACCTAATAAAGTTTTTTTTTACCGTTTCTCACAGAACTCCTTTTCTTCGAATATATATCGTAAATAGGTCTCAGGGATGGGTTACAGCACTCACTCGTCCCTGTGTGTCTTGGGGCATACGCCGAGTTTACCAGAATTTTTAACTGCGTTTACGAGTACACATGATTTTCTAAGTGGGGTTGTAATATTAACTCTCGTTTAGCAGAAGGTTAAGATATTAAGTACGCGGCAGAAGGTTAAGAATATCAACTGTTAGATGCACTGCTTTTTGACTGCCTGCAAAAACCGCACATTGTAAAAATCACTACTTAAGTAGTGTCAATCTTTTTCTAATGATTTTTGCAGCTCTTATTAATTCAAGTATGATTTATAGGAAGTTACACAACAAAATATCTTTTCTCGCACTCACGTGACAGCTAATTACCTCTTTTAATTTGATACTCGGTTTAAAAATGTTTATAATTATGAGATTTTGTAAGAGCATGTAAGGTCCATTCGGATAGCTTCGTATCCGTACCTTAAGTATTGCATCTCATGAAATATACAATGCACTCCACATCCATTGCAACCCTCTACGAAAACTCTACCGTATCTTCTTAACGACAGAGAAATTTATGGTTTTCCTTACTCAGAAAGCATACAGCTTATAGACGTCAACGTCAACGCTAGAGCCGATCGGGCTTAAAACATATTCGCTGATGGGAAACCTTTTTAAAACATAAATCTACCCTTTGAGCATACACTCTGAGGAAAAGGGTAGTTTTCTACAAAATATCTACAAGAGCAATTAGTTTCTTTTAGCTTTTCTATAAAATGTATTGAAACTAATAGGGTCAGGGAAAATCGATAAAAAACACTTACTGCTTAAGCATTCATTCTTACCAAGTACGGTTTTCTGTAGGCGGCCAAAAAGCAGTGCACTCAAAAGCCAGCATTCTGCCATATCCGCAATATCTTCGCCTTAATATTAAAATCCTACTTAAGTAATCCTTCCTGATAGCAAACGCATTTCAGAATTCTCGTTACCTTCGCATTAGAGCGGTCAATCAGTTCATAGAGTCAAACAGGAATAGGCGCACACCGATCCATTGGCTTCCCGAAGCGAATCACCTCCGTATAGGTGGCAATGGTCACGAACAGTCAACCGAATACCTGGCCGAAGTGGGCCAATGTGTAATAGCATAGGGGGATGACAGAGTTTGCGGTTTACTTGATACAACATTGTTTCAAGCTTATTCTGCCTTCAGTCAAACAAAACTCTGCCTACTAGCTATGACTGGAAACACAACTCTATATGTGTATATGCTGAATTAGATTGCCGACAAAGGCAAGGCAGAATGGCGTATTAGCTATCATCATCGTCAGCCAACCATACCGAACCTCGGGTTTTCGCTGCTCCTGACGCTCGATCTCGTGACCTGTTGGTTAGAGGATTAAAACATGTTCTTTGTAAAAGGAACCCTATTGCGTAAATTTTGGACGCTGGTTCCCTAGGTCTTCGTCGGACGCAGAGCAAATCTGCCGAAAAAAATTTGTCCACTTCTTCGGTAAGCGGTCGCCTTGTGCATCATCATCTTCTGCCTGGCTCTCGTCTCTTCCATTCCCTCCCCCGCCCCGAAGTTTTTTTTACGCGGCACCCAACTTGATACGTCACTTGATGCATTTCTAATCTGCGTGCATAGCCTGAAAGAACTCGTTCTTTCCCGAGAGGGCGGACACACAGTCGGTGCAAGTTACGCCTGGCCGCTCGGAACAAATTGTGTGACCTCTTTCCTGACAATTGATGTTCGTAGATGCGTCTAAAGGCGGATTTTCCTGTCTGACCACAATAAAAGGCATCACATGGGATCATACTGACAACTTGTTTCCTGATAGAAACAACGAGGCGATTTCCAGGAAGCAGTTCGGAAGAAGAGGATGCGTTCGTTGGAACATAGCGTTTACTGGCCTGACTTTTCAGATTCTCTCTCGAACCCATCATCAGAGGCATTCGCAGATAAGAGTGGTCAGGGCACCATGGGCGCTGTGCTCATAGTACACAGATGCCATGCAGCCATGTGTGTAATTCCATTAGCAGATTTCACGTTCATCACTGGTGGTCGTACATGATGCGATGATTGCTCGTTAGTCCGCGTCCGAGTAGTTGATTGTCGAAATTCCATCACTGGAACCTTTGGCAGCCAGCGTCCTCCCCGCGTGGCTATTTACTCTGTCTAGGCGAGGTCTCAAAACAGAAAATGATTCCACAAAATTATTGCGCTTATTAATTGACTGCGGCCCGGAGTTCACGGCTCACGGCTTCTGCGAGAATTTCGGCCTCGGTCAAACTTAACCTTGCGCCAGGTCTACTAGCATAGGCCGCGACCTGAGAGTTAGCGTCCTTACCAGCGACTGTCTGCGATGATGCGTTCGAGCGAGAATCCAAAACGCCAGAGGTCTCTACTTCTACTTCTGGACTTCTTTCCTACACCCCGTCTTCAGGGTGTACAAAGTGTGTACATAAAGTCATCGTCTGTCTGTGCAACAGCTGAATTCAGTGCTACCTTCGGTGCCCTTCGACGCATGTTTACCATAAGGAGGGGTTCGCCACGTATTCAGTTGTGACGTATTACTGGAACTAACTAGTTCTTTTTTTCCTGTGATACTTGTTGTCTCATGAATCCATGGAATAATTTCTAGGGTATCCATTTTTAGCACCTTATCAAGCCAATTAATTCAGTTTGACTCGATAGCCCTCCTCGTCCGAACTGTGTTTTTGTTCGATTCAGCAGGCTATTGTCGGCATTGTTTTCCTACAAGATGACATCCGCATAACTTTCTTTGGTTTAATTTTCTGCACTGTCACCTTGAGAAGAAAGCCAGGTGTAGGTAACCCGTAAGAGCTCCCTTCAATTGTTGATAGAATTGGTTTTTAAGTGAAAAGTTGATCTCTATGAGTCCAGTTGTGAGATCGGGCTAAAGTGAGTTATATGAATGTGACCAAAGTGGATGCATTCAAAGTAGACCACAGCCTCGTCAACCAAAATTGTCACGCACGTGCAAACTCGAACCTTTGTCTAGCAAAAGCCTGAAGCAGCGTGTTCCTGTTTGCATCTTCTACAAGTTCAGCCTTACCTCACCTGCTCCCCCTCTCCGCACTACCGAAATGACACGGGGTCATCTCGCACGCGGTGACAGCAGTTTGAACTGTTCTGCCTAATCCGACTGCTTAGCCTGCCTTGGCTAATCGCTTGGGTGCCTAGCTGGAGTCAGGTCTCCAAAGTATAATCATCTGCGGGTCAACACGCTGACCGCTCCGGGTTACTCCTTTTAAGTACACGCATCGCTTGGTGGTTTCTGCTCCCCACCCATTGCTCTCCTGCCCCCTCTCGCCTCTCTCCACAAAGAATTTACTTCTACAAACCTACCCAGATCTGAAAGTGCAGTCTAGTAGGTGGCAGGTCGCTCAATGGATCGTCAGTCAAAGGTATCGAAGTTCCCCATTACCTGAGAAGTAAGCACTAACCCGTCCTTAGTATGAGTATAATAAGAGTGAATTAGGGTGCATTTACCTCCTTCCTCACCTATTGCGTCAAAATAAATTAGTTTCAGTATGTATGTCCGAACAGTCCTGAACAGCTGCCGTCTACATAGGCTTGCATACAACGCAGCTGCCCCATGCTGACTAAACCAAACTACTGAGCACTTAACTGGGTGAGGAAACACGTCGGCTAACCTTGTCTGCACGCGGAGAGCTCTTTAAGAGGCTGCAGTTGATCTCACCTCAGTTCGACCAGGCCGTCGATGAGAGCTGCTAGTTAGGTGGGATGAACACATCGCGCGGGGTTAAAATTTTGCTGTGATTCTTGATCCATCAAAGTGGATGGCTACGACCCACCCTTTCTTTTCTGGGTGTAGACTTCTACTTTTATTTGTAAGCAACCGGCCAGTCATAGGCAGAAGAATAGATGAGGATGTATTATTTAAGCCCCTTGGGGTTTGTACACATAGCTAACTACTAGATGTGTTTTAGAAAGTCTGGTTTGGCTTATTATTTCATAGCTACTGGAAGTAACCCTCTGTATGTTAATAACTGCACTCCTGTGATGACATGCACATAGTTGTTTTATTGTCATGTTTGTCATTCAAATACCCTTTAATTTATTGAGAGTTTCTGTTTGTTTATTTTTATACTATCGCGTTCAATTTCGTTGCTATATTTAGGCCTAGGACAATAAATTCGGCCAAGATTTATTTTTATGTTTTATTGCACATATTTTGCTGCTTATCCCCGGTGAGGCCCCACCCGTAAAACCCATATAACCACCATTCCAGTTTTACCGATCCTGAGGCTAGTGATGCCTAAGGAGGCTTACATAAACTACCATTGCTAAAGCACATTACCGACAACGTTAAAGGAGACTGGAAGGACAATTTCTGACTTACTAATCGTCATCAGCCAGTCATGTCCAACCCCAAGTGATAAAACACTCGGTACTCGAACCCACGACCTGTTGGTTAGAAGTCAACAACGGTCTAACCAAGAGACTACGGTTTTGAGTCTCGGGTGGTGTACCACCTGGGTTTAGTTATGACTGGCTGCTGACGGCTAATAAACCAGAGTTTGCCTTTCCAACCTCCCTTGTCTTTGCCGGCAATGTTCTTCTGCCTATAATACTAGCCGCCTCGTGGCTGCTGGTGGTGCCCGAGGGTGAGATCCACGGCAGAACTGCACAAGTGAGTCCCCTAACCGATCTGTGAGTGTCAATTTACCAATGATCCCGTCTTTCATTGGTTTTGGGCTTGCGGATACTGGTAGGATTCGTCGCACTCCACCTGCGGCTGTCTTGGTATTTTCTTGCCATCAGAACCAAGTAGGTGAGGGTTTGTTCAAGTCTTTTAATTCATCAACTAAATTAATTCGCATGCAAGTCACTTATATTGCGCGTACTCTGTGGGCTTTGACGTCGATCGCTACGGTTAAACTGTCAGTGGGGCTAGTAATTTTGTTGTTAGCTGACAAGACTTCTTATAATGTCTTAAAGCCTACAATCTATCAATATTATGATTCATGGGCATACAGTGGCTTGTTTCGTGCGTTCACTGAGAAGAGACTACGGATGACCGGCATGTTCTGCATATTAGGCTTTTCATGCCTGACTGTAAAAAAAGTAATAGAACCGTCGTATTATTTTGCTGTTTCGTTCTGACACTTAGTTGCGTATTTATTTTCTAGCAATTGAAAACATTTTTTAATGAAAAGCCAGCACTTCATTATTGCTGCAGTCAGCACTACAGGTAATCTTTTTAAAGGTGGGGCGACATATCTTGGAATCTCGTCCTAGGTAGTCCTGGGAATGGCTCCTCTCTTGAAACGTCATCCCCTGTACTTTTAGAGGTAAAAGTACATTTCCATTGAGACGGAAAAAAATCACTGTCGCTGACGCACACATGCGCATGCGCATATCCTCTAAGCCATAGCGTCATTGTCGTTGCGCCTGCGCTCGCTCGCATCGTAGTTGGTCCGTTTGGATTCGTGAATGAACGCACCAACACTGCGCCCCTATTGGTTATTCCCGCGGTCCAATAGGACAGCGCGTCATGTCTACACACGTTATAAGTATTAATGCGTTACTGACACGCATATACCGGCACGTGTACTGGATAGTTCTGTTCAGGTTAACATACAACTCTACTGCTACACCGTACGCCAATGCGAGAAGGGCTGAAAAGTGTTCGGGTTGATGACAATCCACCATTTGTGCCCTCTCCGGTCAGTTGTTCTGGGCTTAACTGTGGACTGGCAGTTGTTACCGCAACAACTGAAGCCTGTCTGACCTCCAAGCCCATTTGTATCACTGGAGACGCTACAGAGTCTTCGGGGTCGGAGGATTCTAGCGACGGAAATAGTCCTCTTCCGACCGACTCGCCGACCTCCAGCGAGGGTTTTTTTGCGGAATACCCACCTCCGAAAAGCCCTCGTCGACGAAGTCGCCGCCCTCACCGTCCTCCGTTAACGCACAATGCTTCCACCGACTCGGGTGTCTCGGAGCCGCCACTGAAGCCTCATCTACCAACTTGTACTGCAGTGGTTCACAACACTCTTAACCACCGATTACGTCGTCAACAGATACATTACTTGTCTTCGGATTCCCAGCCGCAGTCGGATCATTCTCCCTTATTGCCGCGCTCCCCTCCAGCCTCGCCGCCATTGAATCACAAGGAAGCCGCCCTATTGCACGGATATCCCCTAAACGCAAGACAGATTACGTATTCTGGCCCGCCTGTGCTGCCTTATCCCATTGGAGTCTCTTTTGTTCAGACTGTCTACGGCATTTTGCCAGCTCCAATCGGATTTTTCCCTCATAACTCACTTCGCCACAGCGCCCCCTCATCCGAATACCGAAGTCAGACCTCCAGTAAAGCATTAATCCCCCCACCCTTCCTGCCTCCTCCTGCAGGGGTCATGCTTGACCTCACAGGTATGGATGTTTCAGTCTCTGTCGAACGCCTGCCACCAGTTCATCCACGACCATTGTCTTTCCCTCCTCGGCATCCATTCCCTCCGGCGTATAAAGCGCAACTGGAACAGCAACAACAACAATCACCTCCTCCTCCCTATCGTGGTCATCACCCTGCTTGGCCTGCTACAAGTCCCGCCACCACATACCGTCGATCTCTCTTCTCCTCCTCTCCCGCCTCATCCGTTTCCTCTGATGAAGCTCTGGCCTCGTCGGAATCGGATGAGGACCTTCACCATAGTAACTCCGACAGCCTCTCCTCTCTGACCGAAGACTCTCCGTCCGCTCGTCAGAGTTATTTGGCCCTGCGCTATCGCCAGTTATCTGTCCGCGGTTCCCAACCTGTCGGCTGGAAACCCACCCACTACCCTTTGCAGCACAACATCCACTGCCTCCACCACCACCATCATCAACAGTACAATCAGGAGCAATACGCGCCGTTTCACGTTGGTGCTCCTCATCCTGCGTTGATCCACATCCCCACACCATTGCGTCTTCCGCGAGCGCAGGACCACTGCAAATCCCTCAGAACCTGCCTGGTGCCCTATTCCGAGTTCAGAAATTGTAAGTTACTCTTTTCGGACTGAACACGGACTTACGTGCGCCTCTTGCGATGCATTTACTTTTCCCTCTCCCCACTGTGCACGACGTCTTTAGTTAGTGGAGACGCACTCTGTCCTCTGGCTGTAATCGTACGCTTATTTTAACGTGTTGGCATGGGCAGAGTAATAAAGGTTACCAGCGTTGTTGGGCCGAACTGCTAGAGCGTTTCTTAGCTAGTTCCGTTTTTCCGATTTTAGAAAGGTAATTTCAGAGTTATTGTCTTTATCAGGTCATACTGAAAATGTATGCGCTTGAAACTGTACCTTTTTATTTTTTCCTTTCAAATATTTTATTCCATTTCCTTGGTAGATTTTAACTCAACCCCTCCACAACGACAATGGCGTCGTTTGGAAGATCCATCGAAAGACGGATGTAAGTAAAGCCCTCTCAATATATGTGTATATGTGTGTAAGTGTGTCTCCCTTTTACGTTATTCTTACTGCCAAATCTTAAGCGAGACTGAAAATTTACAGAAAACAGTTAACCTTGAACAATGCATATCGCAAGATTCTATGGTTGGCTAAAGTTTGAGCCAATAAACGCCCAGTGTTTTAATTTATCCGGTCGATAGTGGCTGTTTTCGCTTCCACTTGTCCTTGAGAAATCTGTAATTGGCATCCAGATCGATATGCCCGTTAATGCATGCCTTGTCTGAGTGCCTTGCCTCCAAGAATTCGCGGCCCTTGTTGGGCAGGCGCCAACAATATGGGTATCCGCCCATGTCCTGTGTCCAGTGTGCGCATGACATGGGGTCTCGTCTCCTCTTTGTTCCTGTAAACCTGTGGATAGAGATTTCCCGCTTTGGCCACAATAGACTGCATCACAACTGGTACACGGTATTTTATAGACTTATTTTCTGTTGAAATAGCCAACCCTTTCATTGGGATGTACAAGCTGGGTGCACAAAGGTGTTGTAGGTTTGTGCGTTATTTGTATATGGTGTTTCTTGTGCTGTCTTTCGACGACTTCAGACACATTCTTTAAATATCGGAGAATTCGCCAGTTTGTTGCTTTTGACGCCTTGGAGGTCGTAGCTCTGGAACTAACTTTTTCTTTGAAATGTTTTCGTCGCATTCATCGACGGACAAAGTAAGGAGGATATAAATTTTAGGAAAATAATTTGAGAAGGTATTTCATTTCTGTTCGACATCTTTCTTCATCGGAACAGTGAGTTTTTGCTCGACTTAGTAATCTGTTAACAGAGCATGGGGTGAAAAGAGGGGTGGTTACCCTCAAAATGTAAAACGACCTCGGAGTATGTATCTTTACGATAGACTAAGGTATGTAGTGTCCCATCTGTCTTCCTATGTACGAGGGCACCTAAGAAAGGGAGTTGTTCAAGTTCAAGTTTTTGTGGAGTGGTTCAAGTTGGTATTTTTTGACGATAACAAATTTATCGTCTAATGGGGCACCCGATTTAAAAATCTACACAATCAAATTTATTTTGTTCCCAAAGAACTTCAACTTAATTAAATTAAATTTATTGGGATGTCGATATTTGAATATAATATATATATATATATATATATATATATATATATATATATCCTAACCAAAAAATATGATTTGTGAGCTGAAACGCCTAAGCAACCTTTAATGATAAGAAACTTGCAGCTGTCAAATCGTCCTTTTTGGTTTTTATACACCAATCCTTTTTCCCTTTTAATTAATTTTTGGTTGCACATTGTGTCAGGATCATTAAATCTGATAGCCCAAAACGCGACTATATTTCGAAAGCACAACGTGGATACTTGCATTCCGCATGCACGTACTGGTTTATCTGTGGGTTTTTGATAAGCCTCTCCGTCCACTCTACCCCTCCATTTCACTACAGCGGAGGACGCACGTTCCGTAGTTCACACAGAAATAAATACCATGGTTTTCTGAGCGTTGCCAGAAAGATGCACCAGAGGCCCAACTTCTCGCAGTAGCATGCTCTTAAAAAGCCTGTCACTCATTTTTACAAGTCGGCTGCATCCACTTAACTGAGATTGATTTGATGTGACTTGGCAAAGTGGGTGAAGAGTACAGCTGCCTAACCTTGTCATTCAGAGACCTCGGATTTTGTCAGAAACGACACCGCGTACACGGAGGACTCGATAGGAGACGGATTTCTGGTTTAATAACCCCAGTGTGCAAGGCCTACGCACCACGTCTTGACCGTGGTCAGTAGCAACACGGTTTTGTTATGAAACCTACCGGGATTCCACCTCTTGGGACTGTCCATACGTGCGGACTCATACTGTCCACCTGGGTCACTTGGGAAGTCTAAGCAGTGTCTTTCAAGGGTCCCATACCTAAACCATTGCCTGTTTACGACTGCCTATGTAGACGTCAGAGGAAGCACACTGAGGTCCGATAAGTACACGTAGATTCTCCGAGCATTACCACCCCTATAAGTTATTTCGTTATGGCACCATTTTGAAAATGCATCGAACTTCAATTGATTTTTTAAAACAGACAAACACTCATTTGACATAATAAAAATTTCCGATAGCGGTCGTCATTTAATCCACCCACGAAAGCGCTTAGCAGAATGCTGGAATGATCCCACACAGGAGCTGATTCGTGTAGCGCTGTACATATTTCGAACGCGTAGTCCTGCAAATTGTAAAGGAACACGGAGGCAGTACTACTACTACTACTACTACTACTACTACTACTACTACTACTACTGCTACTACCACTACTACTACTACTACTACCACTACTACTACTACTACTAAGTCCACTACTACTACTACTACTAAGTCCACTACTACTACTACTACTTCTACTACTACTAACACCACCACCACTACTAATACCACCACCACCATCCTCATCATCATTATCATGAGATGCATTAGTAATCGACGTCGTTGCACTGCTCATGACTGCTCTCCCTCGAGCCAGGCACACACATATGCAGGTGTGCTTCACGCCTTCTTACCCCGCCCCTCGCCGTCCTCCCGTCCAACTCCGCTACCCACGGCCGCCGTCTTCGGAAGGTGTGGATGCAGTAACTTTGACCACGCCTGCGTCACGCCTCTTAGCCCTGGTGTGAGAGTTGGCTGGCTTTGCGCATCGGTCGGCTGGCTTTGCGCATCGGTCGGCTGGCTTTTTATCGACCTCCCTGCCGCCTAACCTTACTCAGCCTCCTCCTGTCTACGCCGCGTCCGTGACTGCGCGCCGACCGCATGAAAGAGAGAGAGAGAGAGAGAGAGAGAGAGAGGGCGAGAATCGATGATCGTACAGCCATAGCCTACACACCCAACCTACTCTTGAATCCCTTGCCTGGATCGTGCACTCCCATTTGGCTCTCTCTCTCTCTCGCTCTCTCTGCTGCTCTCGTCTGCGGCGCCACGGCGGCGGCGGCGCGCACCCTCGTTTGCCTGCCTGTCTGGCGCCTGCCCTCGCTACTGCGTTTGTATGAAAATGCCCACTTGGGGTCTACAGCAAGTGACGCCAGCGCAAGTGTCAGAGTCGCATATCTGTCTACCTTGCGCGCATGTCTGACACTAATGTGCGCGCGCGCGTGTGTGCGTGCATTGGGGGTTTTGTTTGCACAGAGCTTATTGTAGAGCTGGATTTCGAATTTGTTCCTGCTGTGTTCATTTCAGTTTATTGAGGGAAATAGGCGTGTACCTTTGAGTAGTACCCTATTTTCAAGGCAACATCGCGTGCGGTGTACAGAAAAAAAAACTGTTTGGGTTGCAATAGCCTAACGAGAGCCATAAAATAAAAGAATTAGGGCGTCAGTCCCACGGTCTCGTCTGA
Organism: Schistocephalus solidus; assembly: GCA_017591395.1. NCBI lineage: Eukaryota > Metazoa > Platyhelminthes > Cestoda > Diphyllobothriidea > Diphyllobothriidae > Schistocephalus > Schistocephalus solidus. Next base: position 122,239 of record WEDG01004448.1, read on the forward strand.
GTTCTTTTTACCCTTTACCCTTGTTCGAATTTTCAGCGTTGTGGTTCTTCCCTCTTCTAGCAGTTGCTTACTTTTATTGTCTTTGCAGTCGCCTTTACCTTGATGTGCTACAACGTGCTGAGTCCGAACTACGCCACCTCATCCCAGTATCCCTACTGTCCGACTTGGGCCATGGACTGGGACTATCGTCGACGTGGCATTCTTGAGGAGCTCAAACTCTACAATCCGCACATTATTTGCCTCCAGGTTCGTAGCTCACAGCTATTCTCTTCTTCTGAATCGGTTTGCTGTCTTTCTCAACTCCTAGTGTTTTCGTACACAAGATTATTTTCACCCCCCTGTCCACCTGCTCCCTTGTTCTGTTTAAGGCTTACAGGGGCCTATCTGTATGTAAGTGAAGAAGAAGCATAAGAAGAAGGTTGCTCGTTCAACGGAATCATGGCTCTATTCGTCTGAGCTTTCGAACTCTTACTGGATTCCATCGTCAGAAAAAGACGGCAACAAAATCGAGTAACAGCTATAGGGGTGCAGGGGCCAATCAGACACCAGTGGCGTCCGTCCGGAGGTGACTACGCAGGGCCCTGTTTGCCGGCGCCAGATCGATAAATGGAATGACCGAGTTCTCATCGGAGTTCCAGGCTTCAAGGAATTCTCGGCTTGGCTGCGAAGTTAAACTCGTGACCCGTTTCGCAGGTGTGGGCAGCCACTTGCGATAAACCGTCTCCCCGTCTCACAGCAAACTTATGCTCGTGTATGCGTGATCCTAGCATACGTCAAGTCTGTCCTGTGTAGTTACTGGAACAGTTTTGGTACGGGATGTGACTTCACATTAGGGTTTAATTTGTGTCATGACCTTACTACGCATGGTAGCTTTGGGTCGGTGTGCAATTCTGACACCTAGTCTCTCAACAATGCGCTTGGTCGCTTCTGACACGTCCTTGATGTATGGCATTACATGTCATACCGTGGGCCTAGTTGGGTCCTCCGGGGGCGAACACGTAGACCGACTGATGAACACCTTCAGATAGCCGTTCCGCATTAACTGGTCGTGGAGGTAACGGGCCTCACGTGCTTTTTCCGCCGAGCTACTGCAATGAGTCTGGATGCGTTTGAACAGTGTTCTCATACAGCTTCTTTTATGAGCCACCGGATGGTTGCTGTGAAAATTGAGAAGCTGCGTGGTGTTTGTCGCTTTCCTGCAGACAGCCGTTTTTATTTCGCCATTGGGACGTCGTCTGATAAGCAGATCAGAGAAGGGGAGCTGCTGCTCTTTTTCTTATTCCCTCGTGAATTGTATATCTGAGAAGATCGAACTAAGATGATCATGGACATGCTGCAGGATGTTCTTCTTGACAATTACAAATGTGTCGTCTACGTCAGACAATAAAGCCATGATTCCGGTGAACGAACAACCTTCTTCACTTATATGCACACCTGGAATGTGATAATTGGCCTCTATCTGTATGCGTTTGTTTGCAGACAGATTGCTTTTCCTGTTACTTCCTCGTGATCCCCAGTCGTAACATGTTCGCCGTGTTTCTTACAACATAGGAAATTGACACTGACCAATTTGAAGACGTGTTCCGACTGGAACTTGGAAAGGCTGGCTACGAAGGTATCTTTATTCCCAAGAGTCGTTATCGAACGATGGACCCATCTGCCAGCCGCAAGGTCGATGGTTGCGCCATCTTCTGGCTGACAGACAAGTAAGTCATTCTTCGCCCCCACTCCCCTTCGTACCCATCTCGTCAGGTTTGAGCTCCTTAAGTTGTTTTGCACATTCCTATTATCTGATTGGTCAACTTCCGTTTTCACGCCTCCCTAGGTTTGAGTTGATCGCCCACTTCAACCACGAGTTCATGCTGTCTTGCTCCAGTGTGAGCGAGCATCCATCCGCTCTGTTGCTGAATCGCGTCATGACACGCGATAATGTCGCCCTGAGCGCGGTCTTCAAGACCAAGGGTCCTGGCAACGTCGCCGGTCGACGTTTCTGCGTCTCCACAGGGCATATTCACTGGGACCCGGAGCAGTCGGATGTGAAGCTTATTCAGTCCATCATGTGGACCGCGGAGCTCTGGGCGCACTTAGAGCAGCTCTCAGCCGCTTCTCCTCTGGAGAAGAACAGTGGCGTTGGCGCTATGGAATCCGGCGCGGCCTCGAAAATCCCCGTCATTTTCTGTGGAGACTTTAACTCCTTGCCGACTTCGGGTGTGGTGGAGTTCCTCTCCAAGGGCTGTGTGCCTAAATCGCATGTGGAGTTTCTTAATTTCGGTTTCAACTACCAATTTGAGGATTGGAAAATGCTTGAGAAGTGGGCCGTTGATGGTGACATTCTGCGGCATAAGTTCGACTTTAGTCGGGCCTACGCGGAGGGCGACGGTCTGCGATTGACTAATTTCACGTAAGTTAGTATTGGTGTAAGCTAAATCCTATCGCGAGATCTTGTCAGATTTGTGAGCACTCCACTCCTTCCTCCGTCTCACTTAGAAATCGTTCAACCAGCGATCGTTCCAGCGATCGTGTCTCCTTCCTCTGCACTGCTTTCCAAGACTTATTTTCATCTACATCAGTAATAGCCAATTCTATCAAGTAAACTGAACGCCTTTTCAGTACATTCGCTCTCTGCCTTACGAGATCCGCTCAGATGTTGGCAGTTCTTGAAGACTATTCCACACGGTGTGTTCCTTGTGGAATGTTTTTCGAGCATGTGACAACCGCCCTCTTCATGGTAAGAAAGTTGGCAGTTGGCAGTCAAGAAACTTTGGTACATGGGGCGCTCAGCGACTGTGAGGCACGCGCTGATGTGTCGTGGGAGTAAATTTCCCTGTCCCATGCAACAGTCAGCTGTCCGAGTTCGCTACTCAGCTGGGGCAGTGGATGACCTTGCCTGAGGGCCTGCCTTCGCCCTCTTGCGTGACTCCATTGCAGTCCAATTAGTTGGTTCCTGACCCCCGTTCTGGTTCAGCGTACCTGCAGCACAGTTAGTTGTGGAAGCTGCAGTCGTCACCTCTACCACTACGTTTACTTCCAACACTTGTATTAGCTTACAAAGAAAGCCCTTGTGGATAGTGATAGGCTACCGTCTATTCCTCGGTTAAACGTGGGAAGGGGTACACTCCATATTACAGGTGGCCCCGCGCTAAAGGCCAGCGGCGCCCATTCCCATGCCATGCTCCTAATCCCCCTTGAAATTTAGCGAAAAGTCACTTGTAATCAGAGGGGTACGTATCCTCACATGCTACCTATGCTTGCGTCGGAATCAGCACACAAGCTAAACTATCGAGAGCTTCTCCGGGACTGTGGGTATCAACCAGAGAGACCAACAATGTCCTGTGGCGGCCCGTTCTTGCACCTGAAAGGTAGACTTAGTTCACGTTATTAGCCCGTCTTCAGTCTGGCGTGTTCGCCTGCCTTCAGGAATGCTCATGTTTACGCTATACGCAGTATGCCGCATGATAAGGTAACCCTTGTCCCATCTCCTTTATAGGTACGACTTCAAGGGAATGATCGACTACATATTTTATACCCGACAACATTTCCGTCTACTCGGTAGTCTGGACCAGATCGCAGACTCCTGGTTCGCCGATGAGAAGATCCTCGGATGTCCACACATCCACGTTCCATCCGACCACTTTTCTCTCCTCGTGGAGTTTGACCTTCTCGCAGCACCACGAGGTCTCATCGTCTCGGAGGCAGTGGGCACCGCCAGCTCAGATACAACGACGCTGACGACTGCGACCGCTGCCATCAATAACCCCATCTCAAAGTCCGCAAAACGCCTTGCCACCACCGGCCTATCCCGAGCCGCATCATCGGACTCCAGGAATGAGTCCACCGCAAAGGCGCCTATCCTTAACGGTGGTAGTGGCGGTGTTGGCGGCGGCACCAGCAACGGAACTGCCAGTGGACGACAGAAGAAACGTTAATAATGCAGGGTTTGCCCAACTAGACTGATCTCCGCATATTTTTGCGTCCTCGATTAGCGTGATTCGCAACTCTCTCCTCCTGCTCCAGCCTCTTCAGCAGCACACCACCTTCCAGCACACTGCGAATCCGTCCTCCCTCACCCCCACCCCCCCCCTTCTACGTTTTCAAACAAACCGGAGAGCAGTACCTCAACGCACCTCCACACAACCGCACAGATTAGCTCCTTTACACTCGCCCTTTTCTCCCTCCACCCTCCTCTACTAATCACCAGCACTCTTCTCGAGCAACCTCTAGCAGTTCCAGAAATATGCTTTGTTCCTCCGTCCAGCACCTGTCCACTGACCTCCCAACCCTTAGCTCTCTGTTTGTACATACACCGCATCTGTGTGCTTTTTATTCTCCCCCTCTGCCCGTCCCCCACTCCGCCCTATCGCCGTTCCCCTCTCCACTCGGCAGCAGCTGTGTTGTAAAGAACAAACTCGTGTTTTGGGCCTGCTTTCTTTATTTCTACTCGCACGCACTTTATCCCACAGCCCGCTCAATCTTTCCGTTAACTTTATCTCCGCGCGCGCGCATATATATATATATAGATAACTTGGACGGCTGTACGCCATACGCACGGCATCTAGGTTTTATTTTTTTCCTCTTCATCTGATCTCCCCCCCTCCCCCCAGCCGTGACAATACACTCACTGGAAATTGTTTTTCGCTCTTTTCTTGCCCGTCCGTTAGTTGGCTATTCGGGCCCACGAACGCTACTAACCATCCTTACTTCTATTTTGTCACCGCCCCCGCTGCCTTTACCACCTTCTATTTTGAGAGTTGGCACTTTTAGCGCCGTCTCATCGCAGGTATATAGCTTTCACGCTTCTAGCTACCAGTTGCAGGCGTCTTGCCTTCCCGGGAGTCTTCTTTGTGTTTTGTGCGTGGACGCATCATGCCGCTCTCTTTCCTTTTCCGGCCTGTTTTGTTCCCCGTCAGCGGGCTGCTGGGGTTCCTTGCCTCTCCCCAACAATCCCTTCTTCGTTGTCTTCCATATCCTTCCCTTCCGACACCCACCTCGTTGTAAGAATATATATATACATAATATGTGCTCACTGTTTGGTTTCGTCACTATTCCTTCCCTGGATGCGGTGGGGGATGAACGGCACATTTGTCGCCCTCCGGTGCCAGGATTAAGCCAAGTTTGGGTTGTGGCTGATTGATGAGGGCTAAAATTCTCAAAACCTCTGACCCTTGGCCGCATATACTTTCGGAACTGCGGCACACTAATTCTGCTTCTGCTCGCATTATTTTGGTATGCCTGTTATTTTGAGGTTTCGTCCGCATACCTCTGTTGCAAGGAATGTAAAAGACGGAACGTATTAAATCCCCTATAAAACAATTCTTTTAGTTTCGCTGCATTTATGCATTCGGCCTAATCTCTGTCCAACTACTTGTTGCGCTATTGCAGGAAAATTTTCCGGGGTTAAGTGGTCTTTCGAGAGCCAAATACTTTCGCGTAGGTACTGCCACGGTCCACGTGGTAGATGCGTTGAACAAACACGGTGTACCGTATACATTCACGTAGTGCTCACACAATTTTGCAGTTTGTTTGAACCATATTGTACATTTAATAAGATTGCCTTCAGAAATGCATGGATACGATGCTTATGTATGGAAATTGAACGGTCTTAAATAATCGCAGCATTTGAATGTTATTAAAAACTAAAAGACACCAACAAAGAAGACATAATTTGATACCAGAAATATTTTTATGCAAAAATCAACGGCAAAAATGCATAATATATAAGTAGACCTTTTTTGATAAGTGAAGTTTTTGTAAGCTGCCGGAACGACACTCGTTCAAAAGCCAACATCCCTACTTGATCGAAATACTTCAGAATTGTGCTCAATGGTAATTTATATTGCAATCCCACTTGCGCACTATTTTTGAATCGATAAAACGCTGCTGAATTTGGGCTCATATTTCATGAGGTTGTATATCCATTGTATTTTGTTAATGCAATAGAATCTACGGAGGTTGCTTACTTGATTTGTCAAAGCCTGATTCAAAGCTGCGGTCAGTTGAGGTAACGCAAAGCAATGAAATGGGAAACAGAAATAAACTTTTCGTTTGGCGTTTGAAGGCATTCTTTATACCTTGCGTGGTGTCTAGCGTAAGGCAGGTTCAATATCGAAGGCACCATAATGCCTGTATTTATACTATATCTATCTAAATGTATGCCCCCTAAACGGTCCACGTGGTAGATGCGTTAAACCAACACGGGGGCCAGATCAGGGCACGGCAGGCGTTATTCGATTTGCGCTCCAATAACAAAAGCCGAACATGGTGGGGGTGTGGTGGCACGTCTGGGGACCCAGCCGTGCCAGTCAACTGACCCTTCTCTCGCCTCCGGTCTTCTTGACTCTGTCTTGACACCGGGCTCAGGTGGGGGAGGAGAGAGTTCGATAGCTGCAGCGCAAGTCTACTATCACTTTAAACTAAATCACGCGCAAGTCATCGTCTCTGCACCACCATGGTGTGTAGCATACGATGGACATCGTCGGACTACGACGGCCGAACTTTCGTCGTGATCTAGATATTGGCTCATCACCTCATCCAATCCTTGTGAAGAAGTATGCGTCTTCACCGTAGTCCACTTTGTTGTCCGGATAAGCTTTTCTGGTTGCAGAGCCTTGCCTTATAATGCAACGCTTGCATTGCCCGTCTGAGATGGATGTGGTTTTGCAGAGTAGAGATTTGGAAAAAACAATAATAGTTCGGCTGTACTTTCTCTTTGATAGGAACATACCTTTTCACTTCTCACTTTTATGCGAAAGCTTCTTTGTTGTAATTAGGTTCTTAAACAGACCCACCCGCTGATGTGCGTCAGTGAGCGTACTCCGATGTGTGCTGGAAAAGTTTTTTTAGATTCAGGTTTAGGGTAAGAGTTTTACTTGCCTGCCATTTCGGCATCTAGGGTGAGGATTTCATTGGCTGATGATGGTCCGTTAGGCAGAAATGACCGTGTCACTGGCAACAATTGTTTTAAGCAGTAATTCGTTGGTGGGTCTTTTCCATAAAAGAAATTCTTTTCTGCAGTAGTCACTAGAAGTACACTGTGAAGCTCATTTATTCTGTAGATTGTTCTTTTTTATGTGTGGGGTCTGGGACAATGAAGGCCCCAAGAGGGTGGAATCTACACCACCCCAAACTTAGATAACGGGGTTCCGTTGTGTCCATGGGTGGCGGAGATTGAAGTATTTTTTACTAAAGGCTACCAGTAAATAAAATAGACGTCTCAATTCGACCACAAAGCTGATTCAGCTGTGCACGGACCTGATATGGCACCGTTAGAAATTTTTACCTGATCTTGTGAAATATGTTTTCAAGGACAAAAATATAATAAATTAGTGTTTTTATACGGGATACAGCGATGGGATTTCCTTCTTTCCCATTGTACTTAACAAGAAAAAGATAGCTTTGGCATCTAAGATTAATTTAATAGGAGAGACATATAAGAACTGACTGGATTGAAATTCAAGCGGTTTGGCATTTGAGACGAGGGTATCATTGGCCTATGCTTGTCCTTGAGCCATAAATGGCCAGTTTAGTGTCAATATTCACTTTCTAATTGCTGCGAGGAGGCTAGTTTCAAAAGGGAAAGAGAAAGAGACACGATCACCAGCGCAAGAGTTTTACTTGCATGTCATTTCGGCTTCCCTCTTGGCCAGAAACAGTCGCAGAAAATGGACTGTGAAAGTCTCGGATATATTCACGTATCAGTCGACTGTCCTGGCCTTTTAGGCAACCCGACAGGGGATAAAGCATAGTGGCTGATAACACTAGACTTCCCGTTTACACGTACTACACACAACATGGCATCCGTACATGTTAACCGTATACAATAAGGGCGACACATGATTGCCTTGTATGCCAATGCTATTACGGTTGCAGTAAGAAGGAGCCACTAAAGCCTGGTCCTTTGCATTTCGCACGACTTGTGAAGGAGCCACCTACACGATAGTTCGACCGTAGATTTCGATGAGGTCCACCATACGCTCTAGAGCAGTGTGGTGCAGGTACGGTGACTTACGCGTGACTGAGTTTAACGTGATAGTAGACTTGCGCTGCATCTACCGCACCCAGCGCAGGCACCCAGTCTTCCAACAATTCCCGCTCCGCCTTATTGCTGACCCGCATGTTCGTGAAATTTAATTCGTTGCCTTGCTCTGGATTGTGAGTAGCGAGTTGAGAAAGAAGGTCACTTCTCCAAGCTGCCCCTTTGTACTCTATTAGTAGTGAGCTTATTTCGTCCCAAAGATGCCGTAGTTCTCTTTCCCATTTCTCCAGTTCACAACTATCCGCGTTTGCGCAATCGGGTGGGTGCAATGTTAGTTGAGAGCCTGAGTTATTTTAGTCGCCTTCCTATACACCACGGTCTTGCGTATGACGAGGGTTGAGTGAGAACTTACCAAGTACTCACGAAGCCCACCTTTCTGACGTTCATACCACCTGGGCTAATTCGATGAAGTGCCGAGTCCTTAGCCATTTGATTGAATTAAAGATACTTTATCGGCTTTTCATCACTCACATCGTTTATTGAAGTAGCGAGATGCAAGCCAAGCTTCCATCAAGGGGAATGGCAAATAACAGGGTTCCTTGGTACCTGAAAATCGCACAACTGTGGTACAGCAGTCTCTTGTCACGTCTTAACACGTGTGCATAACCACAGATTTCAAAACACCGCGAGAAAATCAACGCCAACTAGCCAGCACTAAGTATTCAGTGAAAATAGGCAGTCGGTAAAGCCCTAGACTAGAGCACGTAGTCTTGTCGATGAGGAAAGATCAAGTAAGCAGACGACAACATAATGGAAGACGCGGTGGTAGCGTAAAAACGGGTGGGGTTTAAGAAAATAAAAACGGTGGTCAAATTTTCAATGTGAGACAGTGGTTTGCACAAATCATGTTCCCCCACTCCTGTCTCCGAGCCCGTTGTGCACGAAGGAGAACTCGGGAGTTTTGGGTGAACTTCGTATCCACTACCTACCAGCTGCCTCGTACCAGGCGTTATATGTTCTGAGGGTTAAACGATCCAAACTGGTTACCAACTGCCACGACCTTTAAGTCAATTTAGTTTTCCCCCAAAACTGTGAATTCGACCGTCGCAAGCAACGACGTCAAGTGTTTGGCCCGCAGAGTGGACGCAGCACCTACTACTTGCACACCAGTCAAACTTACGCAGCAGCTATCACGCCCGCTCCTCCCTCTTGCTCTGGCAGGGCGAAAATTTCGGGACGACTGGAGGCTGACTTGGTCTCAGTGGCCGAAATATCAACAGTGAATATACTCTCTCCTGAAAGGCGTTTTCACTTCAAGAAAATTACGTCAGTAGGATTTTTGTAGTAGTTATCACGCACATAATTCCTTCACTTAGCCAACAAACGAGCTACTATTTGGCCACTTGCAAAAACTAAACCTTCTAAAAATGGTCACATAAGGTGTGTGAATGTTCCCCATCGACCATCGGTTATCCTTTAAATTTAAATCTATTTATAGAACATATAAACAAAGAAGATATTTATTGAAGTCATCGGGTAGCGAATTACGTCTACTTTAATTTTTTTGCTTGAGGATATGGTATCTTTCAATTTTTAAAAACGTTTCAACTTCTCACATAATTTTGAACTCGATCTGGCGTTGTATTTGAATTCAGAAAGATAACATTTCGCTGCACTATTAGGATGGAGTCATGTTTCGTTCATTAATTTTTGCCACGAATGTGAGTTATTTTGAATGATTTTCGAGCAACATTACGCTGCTTTATGAATGAATATTTCACGGCTTGAGTATAGCTTAAAAATAGAAACTTGTTTAAAACCGAAAGGTACAGTTTCTTTTAGTATGTAATTTTCCACCAAATGTGAGTAAGAGAAATATTGTTATGCAGAATCTACTGCGACACTTGCGGGAAAGTTGCAAAGACAATCGGATGCAGCCAATCAGTCGCAGTGGCAGACCATGCCTCAGAGGATGTGCTATCTCACGAAATATTAAGGGAATTTCTAAAATTTTATTTCAATTGACTGTTGTAGTTTCCGGACGAGCTACTCTTCCGTTGTCCATCAAAACTAATGAGATTTCAATAAAATGGTATGATTTTAAACGAAGTTTTGAATTCATATATATTTTATAGAAAATATTCATAAAAATATTTTTTTCCCTTGTACTCATTTGACAGAAAATTACGTATTCTTGATAGTTAATGTTCGAGGAAGGAGTGTCTTTCGGATTAAACAGAGTTCTGAAGTTCTGAGCAATTTTGAACCGGATCTGCCGTCGCCTTTGGATTTGAGGCTTCCAAAATACACACCGTTTACCTTTCATCTGAGGAAAATCACACATTTCGCTGCACCATTAAAACGAAGTCATGTACCGCTCATAGACTTTTGTAATGGATTTCGGCTATTTTTTACGATCTTTAGGCAGCATTTATAAATGTACTGGATAAATCGCGCCCCTAAATAATCTCATAATTTGAAAATTCAAATCGTAAATACGTGTTTTCGGAAACTCATCGTAGGGCCGGATTTCATGGGTAGTTATAAACTTTATAAAACCACATGCTACCGTTTCCTTGAGTATGAAATTTATACGAAGACGTAATTTTCCACAAAATGTGTACAATAAATTATATTTTTTGCATGGGTCTTTTAACACATCCTTCAATTTATCAGGATATCGAAACTCAAAGAAGAAAATTAATACTTCTTAAGTAGTTATCTTAAATGAGTATAGTTTTCCTTGCAGTCAGTAAGAAGCTCGTTCAATAGCGAACGGCCTGACTTGACTGACATTCCCTATGATTAGGTTGCACGATAATCGAAAACATGTTTCAGATTGTCAGTTGGCATTTCAGGTGGTAACAGGCCTACTGTAAATAGCTCTTCTACGAAGGCGAACCACGATTTTCTTCCTGCTACATGTACCATACTACTGAAAGGGTGGTTTAACTCTGACAGATGCGAGCTTTCCGCAAAGGCTATACTGAGAAGAAACCATTACAGCCCTATCCTCAGTTCACTAGTCATTCTCAAATCCTCCTATGTAGACTAAGTTACACCATCAGTTGGACAGCCTCCAGACTATGATTCTTAGCTCCTCTTGATGGGCTCTAGCGCGTCAGAATTATCATAGTGATAAAGAAGATAGACAAAGTACATAAGATTTTTGTAGTTTAGGGGGTGCTAGTCAGGGGGTAGCACCACACAGATAGCCTTCCTTCACTCCATTTGTCTCGTACTGGTGGTTAATGCTCCTGTGGCCGCCTCTAATTGGTACCCAACTCTCACCTGTGGCTCCTCGAAGTTGGGTTCTTCCGGGCTGCCACACCTCGGGCAACCGTCACGACCGGCGGGCTCCGGTATTGTGTGTGCCTCCACACCCAGTATTTCTGACTCCCGAACTTCCCACCTCCCCCCTCTCAAAAAGTCCTACGGTGGGGACGACAGCAACCCCGTAGGCGGCCCAGGCTAACACGGCTCGTTCTCCTACTAAAACAAAACCGTGACCCATAGTGGAGTTCGGCAGCCGTCTGGAATGTCCGAGCAGCCCTATTTAGGGACAGCACTGCTTGCCTCCTCGCGGAGGAAGGGGCTAGAAAAGGTTCCCTAAACAAATGCTGGTTATCACGCCTTCTGCAGCCGGCTGCGGCTCGCAGATCGCAAAATAGCGGTTATAAAACTCAAACAAACAGCAATACACCCGTCCTCATCTCCCTCGCCATACCCACCAGGCTGCTTGGGTGAGTCCACTCACAGGAACGGCTGCGGGAGATGCAGGATGCCTGGATGATCCGAAAGGCTGAGGAAATCATGAGGTATGCGGACCGCAACGAATTGAAAAAATTTTCAAAACCATCAAGGCGACCGCACCGCTGTTCAGCTCTGACGGCACAACACTGCTGACAGAGAAATCGCAAATTCTGAAGCGAGGGCCGAGCACTTCAGAAGTGTCCTTAATTGTTCATCACCCATCTACGATGCTGTCATTGACCGGCTCCCTTAAGTGGACACGAACAATGACCTGGATATGCCGCCTTCCCTACCAGAAACTATCTTGGCCGTGCAGAAGATTTCCAGCGGTAAAGCACCATGATCCGACGCAATCCCGCTGGAAGTCTCTCTTCCAGGAGATGCGGCGCCAAGGTCAAGTTACTCCGGATTTCAAAGACGTGACCATCGTCCATCTCTTCAAGCTGAAGGGGAACCGGCAACTCTGTGATACTCACAGAGCCATCTCGTTGCTCAACATCGCCGGGAAGATCTTCGCCCGTATCCTTCTCAATTGTCTGAACGGTCACCTAGTGCAGGGCATGCTCCCGGAAAGCCAATGTGGCTTCCGCCGATACCGCGGAACAACCAACATGATCTTTGCCGCCCGCCAGCTACAAGAGAAGTGCCAGGAGATGCGAACTCACCTATACACTACCTTTGTGGATTTGACAATAGCCTTTGACACGGTGAATCTCGACGGACTGTAGGAAAGTCATGCAGAAATTTGGTTGTCCTGAGCGGTTCACGCACATGGTGCGTCAGCTTCATGACGGGATGACGGCGCGCGTCACTGACAACGGGACGGTATCCGAAGCATTCGCAGTGACCAACGGAGTGAAGCAGGGCTGCGAACTGGCCCCCACCCTCTTCAGTCTCATGTTCTCGGCTATGCTGATGGACGCCTACCGTGATGAGCAGCCTGGGATCCACATCGCCTACAGAAATGACGGGCACCTTCTCAACAGTCGGCGTATGCAGGCTTCAACGCATGTGTCTGCGACTACAGTCCATGACTTGCTCTTCGCAGCCGACTGCGCGCTTAACACCGTGACGGAGGAGGACATGCAAAGGAGCATGGACCACTTCACCGAGGCTGCGCCGATTTTGGATTAACAATCAGTACAGCCAAAACTGTTTTCATGCACAAGCCGCCACCCAGCGCGGAATAAAATGTTCCCCGAATCAATGTAAACGGTGCTCAACTCAAAAACGTGGAAACCTTCGCTTATATAGGAAGCACGCCGTCACGCAACACGAGAATCGATGACGAGGTTGCCCAACGGATCTCCAACGCTATTCAGGCCTACGGCCGGCTGCAGGTCTCCGTGTGGAATCGCCACGGTATTCACCTGAACACCAAACTGAAGATGTAAAAGGCCGTTGTCTTGACGAAACTCCTTTTTGGAGCGGAGACCTGGACCGTCTACTCGAACCAAGCGAGGAAACTGAATCACTTCCATCTCAGCTGAATCCGCAGAATACTGAAGCTGAGATGGCAAGACAGGATCCCGGACACGGAAGTCCTGGAGTTGACCGGAATCCTCAACATCCTCGCCATGCTGAGGCGAGTGCAACTGCGATAATGCGGCCACCTAGTAAGAATGGACGACGAGCGACTACCCAAACGGGTTCTCGCCGGCAGGGAGGTGAAAAACTACGCAACAATTACGCTTTGAAGAAATCGGTGAAGCAACTGCAAATCGACCCGGTGACCTGGGAGGACCTCACCCAGGATAGACCGGTATGGAGAAGAACAGTGAAGACTGGTTTAGCAATCTATGAGGTCAACCGGATCACCGCCGCCAAGGCCAAAAGAGCGGCACGAAAGTCACCAGTGCCCCGGACCAACACCGCCAATGCCCAGGCCCTGCCAACATGCCCACGCTCTCAACGCATCTTCCGCGCGCGAATCGGCCTGGTTGGACATCGTTGGACGCAATAGACCAACAATCCGACAATTCAAATTTCTACGTCAAATTCTACCAACCCTCCTTCAGACTCCCCCACCCTCACTCCTGGCATCAATTCCATTACTTACACCGTCATAGAAACCACATCCCTCTACTCATCGCCTGTTACCCCCACCACCACAACCACCACTGCCTTCGCCTTCACTTCCACCACCACAATCAGCGATGGGGACTCTCTCATAAACTGCCCTCAATGTGACCGCACATTCACCTCACAAATCGGCCTGATCGGTCATTTGCGAATCCATCGTACAGAGACTGTCGAACCAGTGCCTGGAGAACCACTGCCCTCGCTGTACGCATGCCCCACTCTAGCTCAAGACGCCCGCTCTTGCGGCGTCGGGTGTGAGCCCTCGTTCGGCTGCCAAACTGTACTCAAATCGTTCTGTGCAGCATACAATATCCTCTCAACTGGCGTCCAATTCCTTTTTCTCTTCGGGACCGGGCCCAAAGGTCTTTGTGGCTAGGGTCTCCTTGTGGCCCAGCTATCGCCGACACCTTCGTCCTTCGCGATCGGTAGAGGCACACAGCCGATGTCGTCAGCGTCCACGACAATCAGATCAAGCCGGCACCCTGTCGTGCACTAATCCTTAGTCCCTCCCTCTACATTATCTTCTCCTTATTCCCTCCCCAGAGGCACAAACGGTGGAAATTACCACTTGGAATCCCCTCAAACAAACAGTGAAGGAATTCTGTCGACAGTGTTTCTCGTGAGGGAAAGTCATTGTACCGATACAGAACGCTTTCTGTTACCTCGTATATATCCCTCCTTCTCTTTTAGGGAAACCCTCGATAAAAATAATGGCTGACCCAACTGAAATTCAACCGGATGTTTTAAACAGGTCTGGCACTTGTGACGCGGGTGAGCGAACTTACTTGATGGCAATAAAGCGTGTTTGATCGAGCCATCTCCCTCTTCGTCGTCCCTTAACCTGGTTTGCTGTTTGATGCTCATTTTTTATCGTCATTCCGACAACAACACAAGCAAACGGCTGCGATGGTCAATAAAGACGACATGATGTTACGTTCTATTGAAGTACGGAAATCGGAGGACGTCAGCGGATGGAAAGGTTGTTTTTACCTAGACACGGTGGATTCCACCGATTACAGGGAGGGGGTGAGACGCAGGCGCGGCTCTTAACCTGTGCCTCATGAATACCCCCACGTGAGCGTGAGGAAATCAATTTATCGATTAGAGTGTGCATGGGCGCCCAAGAGTGGTCGCGTTGGTGTTGTAAATAGCCTAACGTGAACTGTAATTGACAGAGAGACCTACAACAGCGTAGGGTTAGGTTTATTGTTCGCATTCGGGACTGGACTGCTCTCCCTCGGTCTGCTAACGACAAACAGTTGATGTTTTTGAAAATCGATACGTCTACGCTTTGATTTCCATAAACATGCTTTCTGGACAGGTGTAATCGACCACTCCGGTCGATGATGTTCAAAAGGTTCCTATCTGAACTCGTGACCTGCATTGAGGGTGATTTGTACATTCCAGGGAGAGAGCGGTTCATTTCTGAAATAAATAGTTATATTTGAATTATTGTGCAAATTTTACCAGAAAATATCTAAACTGTCCTCAATGCGACCGCACATTCAACTCACGCATCAGCCTGGTCGGACACTTGAGAATCCATCGTATAGAGACTGGTTAACCAGTGCCTGGAGCACCAACACACAGCAGAGATCACCGCATCCACTGCCCTCACTGTCCTCGCGCATTTACTCATCAAATGGGCCTATTCGGTTACATGCGCATCCATGACAGTGGAATTCACCGCAATGCCGACAACACCGATACATCATGCACACCCTGCGCTCCTGCCATTCTTACCCCTGCTGCCACCCCCACTACCATGAATGACATCCCCCCAGCCTCTACCGATTTCTCCTGCCCACACTGCGCCCGCACCTTCAAATCACGCATTTGCCTGGTCGGTCACCTGCGAATCCATCGCAGGGAGGCTGGTGAACCAGTGCCTGGGGCTTCGACATACAGTCGCCGCGCCCGCCTCCACTGCCCTCACTGCTCCCGCACATTTACACACCGCATGGGCCTATTAGGACACATGCGCCTCCACGACAACTTGCGGTAAACCACCGGAGGCAAAGCCACATCAGCGCACACGATCTACACTAATACATAGACAACACCTCAAAATCATCATAATGTACCTGAAAAAACCACGGTTTCCTAGAAACTGTGTCTTGGAAGGCTTCCAATCTGACGCTTACACCAGACCACGCCGTCGGCCCAGTGTATGTGCTGTGTGTGTCGAGTGGCTGAACAGTGGACTGGGAGTTAGGCGGCGACGGCTCCTCCATATCCCCTAAGTAAGTAAATCCTGATGTGTGCGTTATGGAGGCCAGGTCATTCTGTTGCGCGTGAAGACGGGTACGCCGACCCGTCAGCCAATGCGCTCACTCCCACCTCAGACAACTGACTGGCTCGGATGGTGGTCTGATTTTGGGGGTGGGGGAGAGAGTGAGGTAAACAGCCCAGCGCATTTTTCTCACTATAAACAATCTGATGCGCTTGAAACTATCACGGTGCGCTTAAAGCCGTGATTTGGAAGGTTGCCAACCGACGGGATAACTCGGACCGCGTGGTCAGCCCAATGTGTGTTGTATGTGGAGTGGCTGCCTGGCGGACTGAGATTCAGGCTGCAGTGGGTCCTTCATAATGTGGCCTTTATGTCACTCACACTCCGTGGGATCCGAGCCAGGTGTGGTGGTACACCCAGGGGCGACTCCGGCCGCGCCAGCCACCGGCACTCTCTCCCTACTCCGCTCTTCTTGGCTCTATCTTGACAACGGGCTCAGGTGGAGGAGGAGGAGAGAGTGCGGTAGCTGCAGCCAAGGTTACTATCACTTAAAACTAATTCAAGCGCAAGTCACC
Organism: Schistocephalus solidus; assembly: GCA_017591395.1. Lineage (NCBI taxonomy): Eukaryota > Metazoa > Platyhelminthes > Cestoda > Diphyllobothriidea > Diphyllobothriidae > Schistocephalus > Schistocephalus solidus. The sequence goes on from WEDG01004448.1 coordinate 138,854, forward strand.
GTCCCTGCACCACCTGGTATGGAGCATACGGTATACCTCGTCAAAATCGACGGTCGAACTGTCATCAAATAGCCTAACGTGGACTGTAATTGGCAGAGAGGCCTCCAACACCGCAGGGTTGGGTTTCTTTTATATATATATATATATATATATATATATATATATATATATATATATATATATATATATATATATATATATATATATATATATATATATATATATATATATATATTGGAAAAGGGCTCGTCGGAAAATAGAGTTGTACTCGTGAATTTTTCAAGTCGGTCACACCAACCCGTCGTCAGACGAAAATGAACAGAGGAGAAATGAAATGGTCAGATGACCAGTTTGTGCTACAGGGACAGACAACCAACTGGGGTGTGAGGAATGGGTACATGATTGGATTGGGGCCGGTTGGGGGCGGGGGCTGTTAGGGTTCCCTGTCGGAGGCGAAGGGGATGGCGAGTAAATGTGACTGCAGACGGTAAACTTAATGGTCGACGATGCGGGATGGGGACAGAGTAATTGCATCGATTTTTGAGGTGTTTATCGTTTCCAACTGTTGTTCGCCGTGTCAGGGGAGAGGGTGGCGAGACAGTGAGATTCTACATGGTCCAGAAAAAGATTAGCGGCTGGGGTTCGTTTGTGGGCGCAAATCAGTGAGCCGGGCACGCAGGCCTTCGTATTGAGAGTCCAAATCGACATGGCGGTTGATGCTGGTCGTGTTAGAATGCCACGCCTCGAGGAATTCACGCGCCTGTTTGTTGTTAGCCATTGCAACAACTTCGGTTCCGTCCCAATTGAAGCGATGGTCGAACTCAAGGGGCATGCGCAAAGATGAGTGACAAAGGGTCGCGCTCGACGAATGGCTAGTTTATGTTCCGTAATCCGCGTCCCCAAGTCGTCGGCCGGTATGACCAATATAAGTGCAAGAGCAGTTAGCACACGGAATGCGATAGATGACATTAGTTTGCTGCTCTTTGGGTACAGGGTCTTTACTCGGGATAGTGTTGCGCAAGGACGATGCCATTTTGTGCGCAATGGAGATGCCAAACCGGTTTTAATTGTCGGGCGATCGCTTCGGAGATGCCCTGCATGTAAGGTAGGGAATTTACGCGGTCCGGGTTCTCCATTAGAGCCGAAGGTTTGTGGTTGCCTCTGGTGTCTGAGGCAGCTTTTCACAAAACTGACTGGGTATCCGTTGAGTCGGAATAGCCGATACAGGTAAGTGAGTTCTTTTTTGCGTAGATGATCGCTACTACAGCCTACACACCACTCGCAGAGGATCCAACTAAAAGCAGACCGCATCTGTGAAGAGGAAGATCACTGAGCTCGCTCGACTGAAACTCATAACCCCAATGACGCCAGATTTATAAATCTCAGTGATCCCCGTATTGCACATGCATATGACCTCCCAAAAAGTGCACAAAGCAGATGCACCGTTGAGGATCATAGTACTCTCATTGGATCGCCCACTTACAACCTTGCTAAAATGGTTGTACCGGCACCTGAAGCACCTCACCGCTGGATCACAATACAGCATTAAAAACTCTCAGGCATTCCTCCAGAAGATCCAAGGCCTTAAAAGTAAGTCCTGATGAGTGTATTCTATCGTTTGACGTAGTTGCCCTGTTTTCTTCAATACCACATGAATTGATCATTGAGAGCGTAACTCGGCGCCTGCAAGATAACCCAATCGACATCCCAATACAGCACGTTTCGAGACATGCTTAGGCTTTGTCTCAAGAACTATTGTCAATTCGATGGAAAGTTCTATCAACAGGTTAAGGGTACCCCAATGGGCTCACCAATCTCGGGTCTACTGGCAGAACTAGTATTGCAACAACTAGAAGAGGAGTTTATGCAAAAATTTCAGACCAAAAATGTGGGTTCGATACGTAGATGATACATTTGTTATCATAAAGGCCTCCGAAGTGGAGCAGTTGCATCTGAGCCTGAATAGTGTTTTCCCAGCTATTCAGTTTACTCGTGAAGAGGCAACAGGAGGTATCCTTCCGTTCCTCGACGTGAGTATCCAAAAGCTCAGTGATGGATGCCTCGCAACGAGCGTCCACCGAAAAGGCTCTAATGCCGATATCATACTTAGCTATGATAGCAACCATCCTGCGGCCCATAAAGAAGCTGCGTTCGAACCCTTTTTCCACCGGGCCTTTCGTTACTGTAGTAGCGATCATCTATGCAAAAAGAACTCACTTACCTGTATCGGCTATTCCGACTCAACGGATACCCAGTCAAGTTTTTGTAGTAAGCTGCCTCAGACACCAGAGGCAACCACAAACCTTCGGCTCTAATTGAGAACCCGGACCGCGTAAATTCTACTCCCTACCTTACATGCAGGGCATCTCCGAAGCGATCGCCCGACAATTAAACCGGTTTGGCATCTCCATTGCGCACAAAATGGCATCGTCCTTGCGCGCAACACTATCCCGAGTAAAAGACCCTGTACCCAAAGAGCAGCAAACTAATGTCATCTATCGCATTCCGTGTGCTAACTGCTCTTGCACTTATATTGGTCATACCGGCCGACGACTTGGGACTCGGATTACGGAACATAAACTAGCCATTCGTCGACGCGACCCTTTGTCACTCATCTTTGCGCATGCCCTTGAGTTCGACCATCGCTTCAATTGGGACGGAACCGAAGTTGTTGCAATGGCTAACAACAAACAGGCGCGTGAATTCCTCGAGGCGTGGCATTCTAACACGACCAGCATCAACCGCCATGTCGATCTGGACTCTCAATACGAAGGCCTGCGTGCCCGGCTCACTGATTTGCGCCCACAAACGAACCCCAGCCGCTAATCTTTTCTGGACCATGTAGAATCTCACTGTCTCGCCACCCCCTTCCCCTGACACGGCGAACAACAGTTGAAACGATAAACACCTCAAAAAATCGATGCAATTACCTCTGTCCCCATCCCGCATCGTCGACCATTAAGTTTACCGTCTGCAGTCACATTTACTCGCCATCCCCCTTCGCCTCCGACACAGGGAACCCTAACAGCCCCCAACCGGCCCCAATCAATCATGTACCCATTCCTCACACCCCAGTTGGTTGTCTGTCCTTGTCTGTCCTGTAGCACAAACTGGTCATCTGACCATTCATTTCTCCTCATAACATTTCGTCTGACGACGGGTTGGTGTGACCGACTTGAAAATTCACGAGTACAACTCTATTTTCCGACGAGCCCTTTTTTTTTTCTTCACTATATCATCTCGGAATGCACTCTACCTCAGCTATTCAATATATATATATTTGCTTCTTTCCTGTAAGACGTTTAAGTACTTTTTCAATTGATGAATTCTGTGCTTTAGTGGGATCTGCGTCAAGAGGTTTATAGGTTGACCTATCTTGTAACAATGACAGCATCTTTTTATCGTAGTCTGCTTTGTCCAAGTTAGCTGTTGAACCTCCTTTGTCCGCAGGAAGGATTACGATGTTTTTGTCTGTTTTGAGAGATTTGAGTGCTTTCTTTCTTCGTTTGATAGTACTGAAAATGGATTTCGGTTCTTTAAAGCATGTACAGTGTTATTTCGAATTGTGAAACGTTCATCTTCTGTAAGAGGTTCCGCTAATATAATGGACTCCAAGTTGGCAAGAAAGTCTAAGTATTTCGAATCCGAAAGATTGCATTTTAATCCCTTGGAAAGTACTTGTTCTTCAGTTATTGTAAGGTTTCTTGAGGACAGATTTATTACATGTTTTGAGCAATTCGGGTTTGAGTATGATTGTTTGGAAATGGCTACCCATTTCTTGTCTAATATTCCTCTCTTCTTCTGTCATTCGATGTTGGACACACAGGTAATGGTCTCATTTAGAGATTCAAATATGTGTGAAGGAAGTTCTTCTCTGCAGAGAATTCTCTGCACAGAATTCATCAATTGAAAAAGTACTCAAACGTCTTACAGGAAAGAAGCAGTATCAGGAGATATGGCCAAATCCTTGAGACAAACTTAACCGACCATAGCTAAGATCTATGGACTACCTAAGGTTCACAAGCCAGAGGTGCCATTGCGACCGATAGTATCGTTAATTGGTGCACCCAATTATAAGATTTCTAAGTGGCTTTTTCCGCAAATTACACCCATTGACAAAAGAATTGTGAAACATCCATTGACAACTCCCTAGGGTTTCTGGACAAATTACGAAGACTCAACATTGCAGCAGATGAAATAATGGTGTCTTTCGATGTTGTTTCTCTCTTCACATCCATACCATTAGATCTTGCAAGGCAATACACAGAAGAATTACTCCACGCTTATGACATGGATATTCCCACATCTGCCTTGCTTGAACTCTTGAACTTATGCTTAGTAAAATTTTCATTCTCACAAGAGTTCTATCAACAGCAAAAGGGTGCCCCTATGGGCTCACCCATCTCTGGCTTCCTAGCGGAAGTAACAATGCAAAAATTAGAAGCTACTGCCCTACCACTGGTTAACCCCAAGTTATGGGTACGCTACGTTGATGACACGTTTGTCATCGTTAAAAGGGACCGACTGGAAACACTGCACACTATTATTAATTCGACGATACCTGGAATAACCTTTACGCTCGAAAAAGAAATTGACAACCAACTACCTTTTTCTTGACGTCCTCCTACAGCGAAAGACTGACGGGACCTTTGAAACATCAGTTTACCGCAAAGAGGCTAATGCGGATGTTATCCTACATTATGAGAGCAACCACCCTGTCGCCCACAAACGAAGTGTGGTCAACACACTCATCAAACGAGCAAAAACCCACTGTTCTACCAAAGAACTTTATCAAATTGAACTCACTTATCTATTCAACCTGTTTTCCAGCAACGGTTACCCCAGAGATTTTGTACGTAGATGCATGAGACATCAAGAATTCAAAGAAAAAGAAAAAGATAAGGAACTAGATTGTTCCGATCATGCGCCCACAATAAAAACTGGCGAACACTTCCATACATTAAAAACGTGTCTGAACTCGTTGAAAGACACCTGCGGAAGCACCAAATTTACGTGGCGCACAAACCCACGACTACAATTCGAAAACCAGCTTGAACACCCTAAGGATATGGTTGGCTATTTAGATAAAAAAGAAGCCGTTTACAAAATCCCATGTAACAGTTGTAATGTTGTGTATTGCGGCCAAACAGGAAAATCAGTCTCTACACGCCTACACGAACATCAGTTGGCTGTCAAGAGACGAGACCACCTATCTCAAGTTGCCGTGCATACACTAGAAACTGGGCACAAATTTGCATGGGATAAAACGCGTATTGTTGGCTTCTGCCCATCGAAGAGAGGCCGGGAATTCTTAGAGGCCATGCATTCTGATGACTCGTGCATTAATCGGCACATCGAATTAGATACCCTGTACAAAAATCTCAAAGACAAGTGGAAAAGGCGATAGCCAATCATATTTAGATGTTCATTAACAATGACAGCTATTGGCAGGACTGATTCAGCAATATCGATTTTCCGACATGTTTTAAATTTTAACTGTTTTTTTGCACATTTACCACAAGTCTGACGACGACCTGGGGAACCAGCGGCGAAAATTTACATAATAAAGTTACTCATTATTTCCCACAGAACTTCTTTACTTCGAATTATACTTCTTTGGATGCCCGTATTCCAATTTATATATATATATATATATATAGCACAAATATGTTGCTAAAAGTGCAACAGGCAAGACGCAGACAGCTGTTTCACGGTCATTACCGATCATCAGTACATCATATGCCTTGTGCAGTGAGGTACATAAACAAGCCAAACAAGTGCGTAACACTCACTAATGTGGTAAGGATCTCACTCGATCCCATTTGTCCGCCCGCCAGTTACCTACCGGCGATAAACGAACGTTGTGTCATAGGACACATACCATATATATAGCACAAATATGTTGCTAAGTGTGCAACAGGCAAGACGCAGACAGCTGTTTCACGGTCATTACCGATCATCAGTACATCATATGCCTTGTGCAGTGAGGGTACATAAACAAGCCAAACAAGTGCGTAACACTCACTAATGTGGTAAGGATCTCACTCGATCCCATTTGTCCGCCCGCCAGTTACCTACCGGCGATAAACGAACGTTGTGTCATAGGACACATACCTTATATATAGCACAAATATGTTGCTAAGAGTGCAACAGGCAAGACGCAGACAGCTGTTTCACGGTCATTTCCGATCATCAGTACATCATATGCCTTGTGCAGTGAGGTACATAAACAAGCCAAACAAGTGCGTAACACTCACTAATGTGGTAAGGATCTCACTCGATCCCATTTGTCCGCCCGCCAGTTACCTACCGGCGATAAACGAACGTTGTGTCATAGGACACATACCATATATATAGCACAAATATGTTGCTAAGAGTGCAACAGGCAAGACGCAGACAGCTGTTTCGCGGTCATTACCGATCATCAGTACATCATATGCCTTGTGCAGTGAGGTACATAAACAAGCCAAACAAGTGCGTAACACTCACTAATGTGGTAAGGATCTCACTCGATCCCATTTGTCCGCCCGCCAGTTACCTACCGGCGATAAACGAACGTTGTGTCATAGGACACATACCTTATATATAGCAAAAATATGTTGCTAAGAGTGCAACAGGCAAGAGGCAGACAGCTGTTTCACGGTCATTACCGATCATCAGTACATCATATGCCTTGTGCAGTGAGGTACATAAACAAGCCAAGCAAGTGCGTAACACTCACTAATGTGGTAAGGATCTCACTCGATCCCATATATATATATATATATATATATATATATATATATATATATATATATATATATATATATATGGAATGGAACCGACAAAGACAAGGGAGACCGGAATGGCCATTTCTGGCTTATTAGCCCTCATGTTTGTTCCTTAAGCAGATCGGTGAGCCTTACACTATCATATATATATATATATATATATATGAGTAAGTGGAACCGACAAAGACAAGGGAGACCGGAATGGCCATTTCTGGTTTATTAACCGCCATCAGCCATTCATACCCAATCCCAAGTGTGTTACACCTGGGATTCAAACTCGTGACCGTTGGTAATTGAGTCGAACGCTCTACCATTGAGCCACACTTGGGATTGGCAGACAAAGCCATTAGGGATCCCAAAGGGAATAAGAGAAGTAAGCCACAAGGCTAGGGAGAAAGTGTTTTGCAACATTAAAAAAGCTTGGGAAGATCCCATCCTTTGACTGGACAGATAAAAATGTGCCGGAGGCAATTTTTCCTCGGCGAACAACAGCTATGCAAACAGTAAACTGTGAAATAAGGCCCAAATGTTACTTATATAGGCTACTTTTTAAAAATTCTGCCCCGGAATATGGACAGATGCTAGTTTTTCGTGCCTTTCTGCAACACCCGTCGATCAAAAACTACTACCGTCAATAAAAACACATTTTTCGCCTTTTTATTACCGATCCAGTTAAAAACATGAGGTCATACAGGGAGACAGTTATGTTCTGGGATTAATCTGATTTTTAGCTGCTGGCAAATCAGCCTCACCTCGGCAACCTATGTCGGCCTAAGAGGAACAACAAAAATTATGCGGAAATTCCAATCACAAAACCCGAAATTACTTGCTGGGTCTGACTACGGAATAATTTTTCAATCCCTATGCCTTTTGCCAAAACCGGTGGACAATTACGTAACCTAAAATGCCGGATGTCCACTCTAACTATGAGCACTGCCAGGTTGATAGATTTCAACGTCCCGAAGAGCTCAGTCAGTATTGTAAACTTACATTTTACAGTGAAACACTATAATTTAATTAATTTTAATTAAAGATGAAACGGGTGGATTTTTATACGCCAGCGATACCTTCAACTGGGTAGTCAGCCAGTCACGGGAGTTTACCAAAGGTCAAGTCGTTGCTTCAAGTGTTATATCGCCTGGATTATCGATCCACTTTCTGTGGATGAAATTGAGGCTATATAGGTGAACGAACTATCTAGGGATGACGGTGGCATTCACCAGCATCATGAGGAATGCGTTGCAATTGCCTACGCAGTCCACTCACTAGGCTGCATGTCTGAATAGGATAAATTTCGAGACGCTGACATCAGATACACTCGAAATGAACATGGCCCGTGCTGGATTGCCGAAGCCGACTGACGCAAAGAATTAGTAGCTTTGAAGAAGGATCTAGAGTCGAGAAGGGCCACAGGAAACGAGTAGACCATTAAATAAGCATACCGAACTTCAACCCCTCCAAACATGTTCCTCTTTCGAAAACGTCGACCTCTAAAACTCAGGGTCAAATAAGATTACTCTATGGTAGATAACAGAAGGAGATGGAAGCATTAGCGGTGCTGTTACTAAAACGTAATGCCAGTGTCAGACAAAGCGGTAAGAGGACCATAGCTAATCACGTAGTATATAGACGATTGTCCAGTTAAATCTGCCTTATGACAAAATGCGCGGAATGGCACAGTCAGACACGCATTCCCGTCTTAGCATTACCCACTCAGCTATCAGGGCTACGACTACCAACTGTGAGGATTACTTCATATTCTCTTCCTCCGGACTCAAAAGACGAAATTACAATGCCCACTAGCTATACGCCAAACGGACGTAGCTGGCGATTCTGTTTTGACGTTAGACTATTCCTAAAGGCAGGAACAAACAGCATTTATTTAAACGGGATCCAGCCACATAGTCAAGTTTGCTAAAGCCGAAATTCTCGCGAGAGCTGACAACCGTCTGAGCCGCGCACTGCTCGAATCACAGTTTTCCGGTCATTGGTCGACTGATAATGCTGAGACTTTGGCTAGACTAAGCCATCAGCTATGCTGAGAGCGTGCGGATGGCCAATGCAAGTGGTGTCAGGGTAGGCGAGCCAAATGGCACATTAACCCGCACGGATGACGAAATCCGACCGTTAGTCTCTCTCCTTCGGACAAGCATCGCACCACGTGCGACTCTCCATGATGCCTTTAGGAGCTGTCACTTGTTAAAGTCATGTAGTGGCATGGCAGTTCGACCGTCGATTTCGACGAGGTCCACCGTATGCTCCACACCAGGTGGTGCAGGGACGGTGACTTGCGCGTGAATTAGTTTTAAGTGATAGTAGCCTTGCGCTGCAGCTACCGCACTCTCCTCCTCCCCACCTGAGTCCGGTGTCAAGACAGAGTCAAGAAGACCGGAGATGGGAGAGGGCGCAGGTGGCTGGCGCGGCCTAAGCCGCCCCTGGAGGTGCCACCACACCTGGCTCGGATCCCACGGGTGGGAGTGCCATAAAGGCCACATTAAGAAGGAGCCATTGCAACCTGACTCTCAGTCCGCCAGTCCAGCCACTCCACACAAAACACACATTGGGCTGACCACGCGGTCGAGATTATCCCGTCAGTTGGCAACCTTCAAAGCCACGGCTTTTTAGCGCACCGTGATAGTTTCCAAGCGCGTCAGATTGTTTATAGTGAGGAAAATACGCTGAGCTCTCGACCTCACTTCTGCCCCCACCCCACAATCAGACCACTGTCCGAGCCAGTCAGTTGCCTGATGTGGGAGTGGGCACATAACTGACGGATCGGCGTGCCCGTCTTCGCGCCACAGCACGACCTGGCCCCCATAACGCACACACCAGGATTCACAAACTCAGGGGATATGGGCAGCCATCACCGTCTGACTCCAGTTCACTGGTCAGCTCACTACGACACAGCACATACACTGAGCCGACGGCGTGGTCTGGTGGAAGCGTCAGATTGGCGAGCTTCCCAACGGTTTTCTAGGAAACCGTGATATACTGTGGTAAATGGTGATTGTGCAGAGTGTTGTCGATGCATTGGTGTGAGGTAGTGTGCGCTGATGTAGGGTTAGCCTACGGTGGTTTACCGGAGGTTGTCGTGAGGCGCATGTACCTAATAGGCATGCGGTGTCGTAAATGTGCGAAAGCAGTTAGGGCAGTGAAGGCGGGCACGTCGACTGTATGTCGGAGCAGGCACTGGTTCACCAGCCTCCATGCGATGGATTCGCAGGTGACCGACCAGGCCGATCCGTG